>OZ002743.1:173347408-173507097 GCA_963924295.1 Dioctria rufipes
AAACCTCTCAGAATTGTAGTGCACACATACATATGTACATAATCTATCTAACTATTGAAGTATTCCGTATTGATAATGTCCAATGAAGCGGTATGAAGTGCACTAGCTATGTCCCAAAATATGTCAAAGTCTTCCAGATATATTTTACAATATTATACAGGATCCTTGTAGTGTATTTTCAGGGAATTGGGCATCTTCTATAGAATACAATTTCTTTTTATTAAAAGCAAAGAAAAAAAGTTTTCAACCTCATATGTCAATAGTCTCGGTGTGTATTTGAGTTTTGGCAGGAGCCGGGTTCCTACACCACATTAACAATAATATCCATATACAAAAACTTGGCTACAGTCGTGCTCAAGCAGAAACTTGAACATATATTTATATCCAAAGTTGATCTTCATGTAATTCTTTGAAGTGAGCATGACAATAAGATTTCTACACTGAAACATGAACAGGAGGTCTTATAATTTTATTTCCTTATGGGCAATTGGAAGACCTCTGCGTCGGGGGATTAGTGAAAAAAGACATGACCCAATGCAGAAAATAAACTTTACCCAGGTGGGGAAGTTTCTATGTCAAATCAAAGTAGGTATAGGTATAATATTCAACATTATCTCTATGACTCTACTACTTGTATACAAGATCAACTGAAAATGATATAGACATAGAAAATGAGTACACATTGCAAAAGCTTTTAGATCTCATTTCTAGAGGAGCTGTTTTTATCTTCAGCTGTGTTCTTTTGTGTACTTAATTCTAGAACTCCCATATACTGGAGGAAAGAAATTGTTCTGTCGATTGAAGCGAACTTTTTATACTATTATAAATGTGTATGAAATTATAACACACATAAATGAAATATTATTATTAAGCACTTTAAGAATCATTGTACTAGTTTCAAGCTATACAGTTAGATAACGATCGGTCTTTATAATCGCTAGCTAGATGAGGAGTCTGAATTCAATCACTGTACGATCAACATCATACAATGTTAATATATATAGCTAAAATGGACTCAGTGTGCTTTTAATCAGTGCACAGTTTATTACAGTACTGTTCGCTTCATTTATAAATCTTCTATGAAAATCTATGAGACGTTCTTTTGTGTTTGTTCTGTCCTGTTCTGCGGATACAAAAGAACACAGCTCCCATGTAAGAAAACTATTCAATAAATCTAAGCTTATCTAAGAGTGACACATCAATACGTCAGGGAAGCCTTAACAAAAAACATAAAGAAGATAAGAAAACAAGATCCTAGTGAAATTTTTGGAGAAAATAAAGGATATCTCAAACACCGCAAGACTTCGAAAATTTTTCTCAAAGGATTACTTTAATGCTATCAATCAATATACAGGATAGAAGATCTATATGAACAAACTGAAAGAAATATGTGACCCGTACCAGAGGCAGAATCGGCTTTACCGTTATGATGAGTAAGACGATTCTCGTAACATGTTCACACCAAATAATATAAAAAGGGCTCAATGGGCTCAGGCAAGCTTAGCAAATTATCTGGATAGGAGATGGAATATTTCCAGCCATACACCAATAAGCTGTAGATATTGTCAGTAGAGTTGCGCAAAAAATCTCTAGTCATAATTACTGGAACCAGTCAATGTGACGTTTATGTCATAAAGTAGCTATAATTTTAGTTTTTGTATATTGGGGGAATCGTTCGAAATGATACTGCTGGTAGCCTATATCTGAAAAGTGTGCGCTTTCATTGAAAGTCATACTCGAACTTTCTATTATGAGTTAATGTCGTTTCTATAAGTTTCTACTTATTGTTAACATTTGTGACTTTTCGAACAGTTATATGTAGAGTATGCTTGAACTTTGAAAAATCAGTTAAAAAAAATGGGTGTTTATCTTTCAGTCTAGCCCGGTGAAAACTTTTCCCACCGGGTAATGAAAAACTGCTGTTGACCTTGAAATGGACATCATTACTTTTAACAAAAATGACAAAACCAGGAAACTTACAATTCACTCTGTTTAACAAAATGAAAACAATATTATCTTCCATTAGCCAAAGGAAGATAAGTACAAATTAATTATAAAAATTCTTAAATAGAGGGTGCATCACAAATAAAAATTAAAAAATATATAAAAATTCAACTAAATTTTAATTTAATTATTAGAACTATGATACACATTTCTACCGTGCTCTGAATAAATTTACAACATAAAGCCAGAAAGATTACAATTATCAGTGATATGAATTATAGTTACACACTGTCGGGATGTAAAATGAACCACAACACCCTTATTCGCCGGTGTGTAAAAAACAAAGAGCCCCTGGTTACAGAAAACTGTAAGCATTTCCTTTTCAGAAAAACCCAAGGATATTTCTCTCTGTTACACACATGATCAATTTCCATAAAGCTACATGCACTTCCTTCTTTCAAAACTTACATTTATTTTTTATTTTACTTTTTCGAATAACGTTATTTTCTGAGGTGTATGGTCTCACACCAAGTAAAAATCACCTCAACTAATAAAAACGTTTCCAAGGTTACGAAAGACATTTTTTTCGCATCACTAGTCTTTGCAATAAATAGGCTGACTATACAAATGGGGACAAAAGTTCAAAGGAGCAGACTAGGTAATGCTCTAAATTACCAACCTGCTAAGCGGTGCTTCAAACTGCTTGTTTGCCACCAATTGTATAGTGCTTTAAACTATATTATCATAGTTGTCAGGAACTATAGACTGCTTTAAAGTGTATGGTATTCCTCATAGCTGGAACAGTTGTACACCGCATTCAAGTGTAGAGCTGATAAGAATTTTTAAATGCATTAAACTGCGTATGGTGAGTTAAATGGTATACAGTGCTTTAAACTGTCTCCAGTGCTTTAAACTGGTTACAGTGCCTGTAAAGTATTTATTGAGAATCAATTACATAATAATTGGAATCTTTTGAATTCAATAGTTATAAATCACAAACATTCACGTTTCTTTCAATTATTCTCACCACTACGTTTTCTATTTAATTTCAGACAGAAAACTGCAGCATTAAAGCGTTAGTATTAATACCAAACAAGCCGAATTGTTGTTAGATATAAGTTTTACTGTTCTACATATTATACATTTCTGGTGTCAGTCGTTTGTTGTATGATTTCAAAACTAACTGACTTGTCATTTTTAACTAGCACTTTTATTTTTTTATAATTTTTTTAAGAGGACCTAATAAGAGGCTCGTACACTTACCGATTCTCAACTAAATTCCTCGTATTTTGGTATATGTACACATTTCATAATGTCGTCAAGTGCCATTACGTCAATCAGCTGATTTCGCCGCAGTCAGAATTTGATACAAGCGTTGTCAGGCCAACATATCTTGCAGCAGAGAAGTATCGGTTCACGGCGGCTACAAAAAGGCGATGAGCCGCAGCAGAAGCATCTCATTCCAGTGTATCATTGAATTTTACTTAGTTTTATAATACTTTTCATTATTAATAGTTATAAGTAAATAAATTATAATAATAGGTTAGGGAATTGCATTATATTGAAATTAAAATTTCGTATTTGAATTGAAAGGCTGAGTTATCTATTATTAACACGGCAGCCCCTTCGCTTGAGCACAGATCTTACATTGGTCCTTCGAAGCCGATAACTCAGCTATTCAAATATAAAATTGGGGAAAATATATTGCTTGTTATATCACATTGAAAACAACTAAAATATCTAAAATTGACGGGTCAGTTCTTCATATGATGGTGACGAAACCATTGACTTCATGTCAGAGTTAATTAAGTCCCAACTCGAAACCAAAGAGCTAATGGAAGGCTTATGTAAAAAAATTCGAGAGAAGGTAAAAAAAAAAAGCTATCAGACCGACAGAAAAACGTTTACAAACGTTTACCGAATATTGGAAAGAATTCCAAACTCGACATAGATCAATAAAGAGGAGGATGACAAAAGAAGACCTCCAATTAGAATATTTCACCAATTATGGGAGCAAAGTTTACAGAGCAGCACAGAACTACCTGAATTAAACACATTAACTAGGCGGTTGTTTTTTTCTTCTTGTATTTATGAATTTGATTTAGAAATGTTAAAAACAAAAGTTCTTAAAAATTCTTCTTTATCCAACAATAAATAAATTCCTAGAGGCTCGCTTTCGAACTCTGGAAATGATAGGAAACAGGAATATGTCGTCCAGTAAGACACAGAGAAAACCATTCTCAACTAAATCAACCTATGGGCTCTTCAACAAAATTAAGACTCCAGCACCAAATCACCCTACTACAAAAAAATCCTCTTGCAGCCAATGCAAGGGTGACCATATCATATTTCACTGTTCAACGTTTAGAAATATGAACACATGACAACGATATGAAGTTGTTGCCAATAAGAATTTATGCAAGAATTGCTTATCTCCCAACCAACCAACTTCAAATTGCGCTAGCAATAAAAAGTGTTATCATTGCCAGAAAAATCATAACACATTGCTCCACTATGAGCAAAACGATTCAGTAACAGAATCACCTAATAAATCCTCCCAAAATTCCAATATGGAAGCTGAACAAAGCACACCCACAATTGGCTAAATGAAGGAAAAATCCAGCCTAGTGAGTCCGAATTCTCAAGCCCTGTGGTCTTAGTCGACAAAAAGGATGGAAGTAAACGCCTTTGTATAGATTATTGTAAACTAAACAAACAGGTTATACGAGATAGATTCCCTCTTCCACTAATCGAAGACCACCTGGATCAGTTACAAGGAGCAAGAATATTTTCTACATTGGACTTGGAAAATGGTTTCTTCCATGTTGCAGTCTCCGAGAATTCGAGAAAATATACAAGTTTTGTTACCCCAAGTGGCCAATATGAGTTCTTGAGGATGCCATTCGCGCTGTGCACTTCACCAACGATATTTTAGAAATTTGTCAATTTCATTTTCAAGAGTCTAATTCAGAAGAAGTTCATACTTGTCTACATGGATGATATCATCGTTCTTGCGAAAGATGAAGATGAGGCACTTCAGAGGTTGAACTTGACTTTACAAACAGCATCCAAACATGGCTTGCGTATCAGATGGCGTAAGTGTAAATTTCTTTGCACAAGCATAGAATATCTAGCATATGAGATATCAGAAGGGAGAATTAAGCCATCGAGTACGAAAGTTACGGCAGTGAGAAAATTTCCTGAACCAACTGACATCAAAAAACTACAAAGCTTCCTGGGATTGTCAGGATATTTTCGCAAATTTATACCAGACTACGCCCGTATAGCGAAACCATTAAGTGATCTACTTCGAACAGATTACCTTTGGAGCTTTGGAGAGAAGCAGCGTGAAGCATTTACAAAGATAAAGGAAGCTCTAACAGATAGACCAGCATTGCAAATCTATGACCCACAAGCCGAAACCGAGCTACACTGTGATGCATCAAAGTAGGGATTTGGAGCAATTCTCCTACAGAAGAGTAGTGACGACCAACAGTTTCATCCTGTAATGTTCTACAGTAGAAAGACAACACCTGCACAAGAAAAGTACTGTAGTTACGAGCTGGAAGTGCTAGCGATCATATTGGCGTTGAAGAAAATGCGTGTTTACTTACTTGGAATTCACTTCAAGATTGTTACGGATTGCTCGGCCTTCCAGATGACGATGAGAAAAGAGGATTTACCACCGAGAGTAGCCAGATGGGCTTTATACCTTCAGGATTTTAACTACGAGCTGGAACATCGACTTGGAACACAAATGAAGCATGTCGACTCATTAAGTCGTTATCCCGTGAGCATGATTGTAAGTAATGAGATCATAAATCATAAATTATAGCACAAATTTTGGAAAAGGAACCCTACGATAATTATATCATTGAACGCGGAGTCATATTCAAGGAGAGAGATGGAGTGAAACTATTGTGCGTCCCTAGTGGAATGCAAAAAGAAGTTATTAAAACAGCGCATGAGCAAGGTCATTTCGGACATCGAAAAATGGAGGAACTTCTCTCAAGAGAATACTACATCCCAAAGCTAAAGGAAAAGATTGCAGACTGCCGACGTAATTGCATACCCTGTATTCTCGCTGAAAGGAAATCAGGTAAACAGGAAGGTCGTCTGAATCCTTTACCGAAAGATGATCATCCATTAACATGCTACCATGTGGATCACCTTGGTCCTTTAACAGCAACTAAAAAAGGATACCGATATATTTTCAACATTGTTGACAGCTTTAGCAAATTCACCTGGATTTATCTGGTCAAAACGCTTACATCAGAAGAGGTAATCGAGAAGTTAGAGTTGCAAAACAACATTTTTGGATGCCCAGAACAAATAATATCCGATAGAGGAGGTGCCTCTACGTCAAACGTTTTCCAGGAATATTGCAAGAGGGAGAAGATTCAACATACTCTTGTAACCACAGGTGTGCGACGAGGTAATGGTCAGGTTGAGAGGATCAACCGCATCATAATTTCAGTCTTGACAAAACTCAGTATCAAGAATCCAGAGCAGTGGTACAAATTCACTGGAGGTGTTCAGCGTTGTTTAAATTCTACCTGGCAGCGCAGTATCAAAAGAACCCCATTTGAAATTCTTTTTGGAGTGAAGATGCGGAACGTCGAAGACTTTAACCTTGCGGAAATTATTGCTGAAGAGTTATTAGACTTATTTAATCAAGAACGAGACGAAATTCGCGAAGAATCCAAGCAAAATATTTTACGAATTCAGGAAGAAAACAAAAGAGAATTTAATCGGAAAAGAAAAGATCCGATTAAGTATCAAGTTGGAGATCTAGTTGCGATAAGGAGGACACAGTTTGGTACGACGTTGAAGGATTCAACCGAAATACTTAGGTCCATATAGAGTGTCAAGGATAAACATTCATGATCGTTATGACGTCACTAAAATTGGAAATCACGAGGGACCCAGAAAAACGACCGTGAGCTGTGACTGCATGAAGCCATGGACATTGTATGAAGAGATATATGACAACTCTAACGACGATAGTTCGAGCGATGACGAAGTTCAGCAAGAGAGTTCATAGCAATATCTCCAAAATTTAAAACCCAGATGTGACATTGTTATCCCTGCGAAGACTAACCGAGGAAGTACCTGTTCACGATTTGAAGGTCGGAGATATCATTAGTTGGTTAAAGCGCTAAGAAGCTCTTTCAGATACGGAGGTATCACGAGAATGTAAGGGTTGAAGACACCACGAGCATGTAATGGGAGCATTTGATACAGAGGTATCAGAGGGAGTTCAGATGAGAGAGCTAATTAGAGAAATAGTAGTAGTAGAGATACATTAGCACCTTGAATGTGTATCGGAAGCGCACAGATACGAGATCGATAAATCTGACTGACACTAAAAGGTACTGAGGTACAAGGACTGACTTGACACTTTGACGATACGATTAAAACACGACAGAACTATGCTTGTCTATTTTCAGTTCCCCTTATTTGAACTATTCGGAGCTTATTTGTTGGCGTGATGTTCGAGGGCGAACATTCTTCAGGACGGCCGAA
This sequence comes from Dioctria rufipes, assembly GCA_963924295.1. Classification (NCBI taxonomy): domain Eukaryota; kingdom Metazoa; phylum Arthropoda; class Insecta; order Diptera; family Asilidae; genus Dioctria; species Dioctria rufipes. Next base: position 173,354,879 of record OZ002743.1, read on the forward strand.
CTGTGGGATTCCAAAATTGTAAATCCCACATCACCCATTTGCTGACCGTACCCGCCGATATGGCATTGCTGGGCTGAGGGAACAGAGAAACGGGGAACACGAGACACTCTCGTACCGGCAACAGAAGGAGTAGCAGCAGACATCATCGCCGCCACCGCCATCCACTCCCATCAGTATTATTATTATATTAAATTAACGTTTATACCACTGAATTCATTAATTAAAGTTGTTTTTAATTTGTATCAATCGGAGTTTATAATCTATCAAAAGATTCCCACATGTATGTACATATGTATCGCAGCTAGATGACTGCGGGTACGCTAGACTTCGTTATCACAAATTGCTGCGATTTCAAGTTTTAGGTAATTGAATTTTTTTTTGTGACAAGTTATAATTTTTCGCAAAATCGAGTCAGTAAACGAATGTGATCATTGCATTACGATATCTTGTATCTGTAGGTCAGGAAAAGAACTTTATAAGTTGTGTCAATAATTCTAAATTTTCGTAGCGATCAGTGTTACTCTAATCTACATTAATGATATATCGCGCGCCAGTCAGTCAGTTAGTTTTGTGGTAAACCTTTGTTTCTTTTTTTTTCAAATTATGTTTTCGTGAAAGTGTTGTGAAATGCTGTTAAAAATAAATTAAAATTTGATAAATTTTTACATGACGTCATAGTGGGAAAAAACCTATTTGATCAATTTCCGTTTAAATAATATCTCGAATTTTTAGTAATTTGAAGAAATAAAGAATATGTTAATGTTCCACGAATAGGGATTGCTCCAATATATTGCTCCAGTTGTGACGTACTGAAGAGGCAAGCTGTAAGTCCCATTTTTGTTTTTTCATATTCATATATAAGGTAGAGCTGCATTAAGCCGACCATCTCCAGTACTCGACGACATGCGCAGAAAACACGTCTTAATTACTTCTTAGCACAATTCTTTTAGTTAAGAGTGTAATTTTTGGCTGTACGAATTTCTAGTTGAGTCACTGGAAAACAAACTAATACTGTTGTAATGTAAACGTCAAATTCGCAACACTCTGCGGAGATTTCCTATAAGTGTGTCATGTGTTCCATTAGAACTAAATATTTAGTGAGTTCAGTGTTAGAAAATAGTGTTATTTTTGACTAAACTTGTGGGTAATAATACTATAAAACATTGTTGTACTGATAAATACAATAACGAAGAAAAAGAAGTATCGATGTTAGTTTCTGTTATGTTTCTGTCTTCTAATTTTCTGAGTTTTCGAGTTGTTTTTATTTTTGTTGAAATCGTTCACTATAGTTAGTCTCCTTGGTGTTTAGTGTCAGATTTTTTGTTGAAATGCACACGCGAAATTGCCTGTATTAAGGGCTATAATCCCTTTTTATCACCTGCTTTTGTCTGACAGTTCTGTCAGACGTTGATTCCTGATCATCTTTCTCAACATTTTGAAATCTCTTCTAGAAAGATATTTCGGAAAGGTAAAAAACTTTAATTTCTTCAGGCAGTATATGCTCTGCTGAAGCTCTTAATTTTTCTGGAAATCCTCACATGAAAATTTTATCTTTACCGGAGCGATACATCACCTTACTGCCTGAGACTTTGTGCTGATGCTGATTGATTGTATCAAGGCTGCCTTCATGTAGAAACAAAAAGAAGATTTCCTTTCATCACGCTGACTCCATTAACACCTGTTTCACGGAGCACCTACGAACTTTTTGCCTGTATGATTAAATTTTTTTATTTGTATGCCATCGCAGCCCCACTGGAGATTTGCACCAGTTCTCCTCATTTGGTAAAATTTTTCATTTGGTATAATTTTTCGAATAGTACACATACCATTTCCAAGACACATTAGCTGGGATACAATCCGCTATTTATCCAGAAATCGATGACACCATTTTTCGGAACAAACTTCCAATTGCTCCAACCTCATTGGTAGAGACACAGTTTTAGACAAAGAAAGATTAATTAATTTTATCAATTGCTCCAACCGGATTTGGTCGTGACTCAGGATTTAACACATTAATTTTGAATTTATCCGGTAACGCAGGACACTTTGTTTTTGTTTTTATTTTTGGGACTGTTTCCCCACTTCATAATGACTCGCTGTGGTTATGCTAATTGTTCCATGTCCAACAACAGCTCTTACGTGATCGATTGTTGTGGATTATGTGGCAGATCGTTTCATTCATCCTGTGTTGGTCTCTCCAATTTCGGTCGTTTATCCATAAAGTCTGTTCAGAAGATCACCAACGCTTTTTCCTTTTATTGTATTGAATGCAAGGAAATTACCCTTCCACATGTATTGCCTGCCATCAAATGTAACAATGATCAATTGAAGGACTTGGCCAGCAACTCTGACAATCTCAGCACTCACCTTAGTTCTATTATATCTACTCAAACTGGCTGGCCTCGAATGTTGCATCCATGCAAGCTCTTCGATTCACTTGTGTGCAAATTCATGGATTATGCTACACATTCGAAACATTATGAGGCGATCTCGTCGTCATTAAATAACCATCTGTCAGATTTAAAAACATACATCAACTATATTCCCCATTCGATTGGAAACATCGTTCAGGATGCAGCTTCAAAATCTGAGTACAATTCCATTCTTTTAAAGCTTGCTGATGAGGTATCTGTTGGGGACATAGCTGATGAAATTAAGGTGCGGCCCGCTACCCATTATAATCTACCGCCTCCCACCACTTGCTGCTCTGATTTACGCAGTGAACTCAATGTAGTGCTTACTCTAAATAATGGGACTATTGGTAACTTGCCGGTTTCGTCCCTTAAAGTTATCAATATGCTTAATGATAACTAGCCATCTACCTCTCTTAATAATGTTAATGATAATAATGCTGAATTGTTAAAGAATACAGCCTCCGATAAAGGACTTCTGCTCCCAATGGAGGAACTGATGTGCCACCTATTCTACCTGCTCCTAAGCCTCGTCGCAAGCGCCAGTCGCACCATGGGAAACGACCTAATTTGCACCTTCCCGCTCCCAATATTAATCCGAGTGCCTCGACTGATGTCGCCTCAGGTAACGATTTGGGTCAATTCTCGCTTGCATCTGCATCTAATTCCACAGCTGTGAATGTTGTTTCACTGGTGTCCTCGTTTGGAAATGGTATTCGTCCCTGTTTGAGAACAGTACCTAAACCTTCGAGCATTTTCGTCACTTGTTTCTCTCCTGAAACGTTATGTGAGGACATATTGAAATATCTAAGGTCCAGAAATGTTGCAACGGAGAATATTTCGTGTCGTAAGATTAGTAGATCCTTGCACATTTCGTCCTAACTTTTTCGGCGGATGTGCGGGACCGGTTATTGGATCCCTTATTTTGACCCTCCGGAGCTTTTACTAAATTATTTGTGCCTTCTGAGTGCCATCCTAGAAATACATCCAAAACAAGCAATGTTATTCCAAAAATCTGAAGTCGCTTTCCCTTTACTATCAAAATGTAAGGGGGATTCGGACAAAAACTGCACATATCTTTAAATCCTCTGTTGCAACTTGTTTTGATATAATTTCTTTCAGTGAAACTTGGTTGCATCATGGCTTTCGCGATGCCGAAATCTTAGACAATTCTTACCAAATTTTTAGGAAAGATAGATATATTGACTCTGAAGCTCGCGGCGGTGGCGTACTCCTCGCATGTAAAAACTATTTCAATTGCACCCAAATTGTGGTTCCCAGTTTTTCCAACTATTTGACACCGAACTTATAGTTCTTAAGCTGTCTCTCTTAAGACACGACTTGTACATACTTTGTTGTTATATTCCTCCAGATTCTATAAATATTGTTGATGACAAAAGTCAAAATTTATACGACCTGCTCATTTCAACTTCTAATTTTATCCATGGTAAGATGGAGCCTCTTGACGAATTACTACTTATAGGTGATTTTAACTTACCCAATATACAATGGGTATTAAACGAAGATGACGAAGACTATCTCCCACTTAATAACTTGACAATAAGAGAATCACTTTTCCTGGACACTATTTCATCTATTGGTCTCAGCCAAATCAGTAATGTTAAGAATGACATGGGTAGGCAGTTAGACCTGGTATTTTCTACTGACACGGGTAACTTATTAGTTGAACTTAGCCCAGTTATAATGTCTACTCTTGACAAATATCACCCTCCTCTAATAATTAAACATTGCTACGAAACAAAAACTTTACAAATTGTGACGAAACTGAATACTTTTCAATTTTAGAAAGGCTAACTTTTCGGAACTTTCCAGTAGACTTATGTCTATTGACTTTAACACACTACTGGCTAGCAATAATGTTGAAGAAGGCGTTTCTAAATTTTATATAATTCTTTTCGATTTGTTTTCCTCTCACGTTCCCCGCGAGCATCAGTGGCTCTCTAAAACGTCTCCACCATGGTTCAATAGAGAACTGAAGCGTCTTAAAAATAAAAAGAACAAATTGTGGAAAAGTTATATGAGGGACAAGGACATTATAAGTCACAATAACTTCCTCACATCATATAATGGGTTCAAAGAACTCTCCTCTTCACTCTAATAACGAGTACATTCAAAGTATGCGTGCGAAATTATTTAGTGACCCACGCAACTTTTTTAAGTTTATTAACATGAAGAAAAGAACGGACAACTACCCCAAAACCATGAGGTACAAGGATTCTGCTAGTGATGATTCGTCTAAGATTTGCGATACGTTTGCTTCTTTTTTTGACAATGCCTTTGTCTCGTCAAATTTTCAACTTCAAAGTAGCAATTTCAGTCATATGAACGACTCTCATAACGTTTCACTCACTATCCCTCCGATTTCAGAAGAGGGTATACTTGATCATATTAATGGGCTTCCAAATGACTTTACAAAAGGTCTTTATGGGATACCTCCAGCCTTTTTTAAGTCATGTTGCGTCTCCCCCTGCAACCCCGCTGAGAATTATTTTCCAAAAATCGCTCGATAGTGGTTGTTTTCCTCAGCTATGGAAAAATTCTTTTATCATACCTGTCTACAAAAATGGCAGTAAAAAAGAAATCTTTAACTATAGACCTATTGCAAAATTATCTTGCATGCCCAAGTTATTCGAATCTATCGTCTACTCTCCGTTATTAATTTCCTGCAAGAATTTGCTCTCTTCAAACCACTAACTTATTGGAATTTGTCTCTGATACCATTCACGGGTTTGAAAAAGGCTACCAGACAGATTGTATTTATACAGACTTTATTAAAGCTTTCGACAAGCTATCTTACTCCGTGATACCGTTTAAAATGGAAAAGTATGGGTTTCCAACAACGTTCCTAAAATGGACGGAGTCATATCTAGATAACTGAACATACCAAATCTATTTCCGTCACTCCATCTCTAGAGTGTTGAAAGCTTCGTCTGGCGTACCTCAAGGGAGTCAATTGGGCCCGTTGCTATTTATTCTATCTATTGACGACATTGTCTCCGTAGTGAAGCACTGCAAAGTCTCAATTTATGCTGATGACATTAAATTTTTCGCTCAGATTAAATCATTTTATGATTGTCAACTTATACAGGGTGACATCCACAAATTTTACGATTGGTGCAAAAGCAATAATTTAGTTCTCAATATCGACAAATGTGATGTGATGACTTTCCACAGGAATCTCAATCCTATTTCTTATGTCTATGGGCTCTCGGCTTCCTCGATCCGCCGCGTTAGTTCTGTCTGTGACTTGGGTGTTAAATGTGACCATAGATTGAATTTTAACTCCCACATAAACCACATGGTATGTAAGAGTAGTTCTATATTGGGTTTTATAAAACGTTGGTCCCGAGATTTCTCGAATCCCTCCATAACATTAAGTTTATATAGTTGCTTTGTGAGACCAATTCTTGAATACGCTAGCCAGGCCTGGTCTCCTTTTTACGGTACACACATCGTCCGTATTGAGTCTGTTCTGGAATAACTCATTGATTCTTCCACCCTATGAGGATTGCTTGCAGCTTTTGAATATGCATTCGCTTGAGAAACGTCGCAAGTTTGCCGATGTAACTTTTATTCACCAACTCTTAAATGCAAATGTTGATTCTCCGTTGTTACTTAGCAAAATCTCTTTCCGTGATAATAGACACAATTTGAGAAGGCTACCTCTGTTGCATGTCAACTCCTCAAGGTCTAACTTTAGCATGTACGAACCTATTAATCGCGTGAGCCTTACTGTTAATAATTTGGCTGATTATTTTGTTGTTGAAGACTCTAAGCATGTATTAAAGAAACGTCTATATAATATTTAATTTTCTGTTTGATTTAATTTGGTTTTATCTTTTGTTCTATGTCGCATTGCATGACATTTCTTCTGGTGTTTGGTCTATGTTTAGTGTAACATACTAATACTAACACCGATTAAGTGATGAAACGCATGTATTGTTGACCGTTTATTTATTAAACGTGTCCATGTAGCGAGCTTGTGTTAAGCTGGTTCTGATAGTCATTTAACTTATATTATAGCTACTGAACTTTTATTTATTTTTTAATAATAGTACCCCTTATTGTGTGGTCGAAGAAAGGAAAACAAAATTAGCTTAGCCCTCTAAGTTCCAATAAGAGCATAAGCAAACTAATTTTTTTTTTTGTAATTTTAACATTAAAGTAATCAAATTTGAGGATGCAATGAATGAAGTGCCATTTTCCAAAAAGAATTTATAAAATACGTACCATTTTATCAAGTGGTTGACAATGGGAAATAATTAATTCAGTTTATTTATTTCAAGATGTATGTTATTTCTAAAAACATTTTTTATTTGTAGCCTGAATTCCTAGTCATTTATATCCTTTAGATGTGTTCAATAATTCAAATAATTTAGCCTAAGGTTTAGTGGTTGAACACAGGAGAACTCCTGGACGTACATGGGGGTAAGCCTGGTCGCCTACAGGCAGAAGTGGGTAAGCCTGGTCGCCTACAGGCAGAAGTGGGTTTGTTACGCTAGTCCGATTTATTGTTATTGAAAAAACCTTAGGCTTTCTAATTTTCGTAGTTAATTTAAAATTACATTAATGGGAACCAATTTATATTAATATAAATTAAAATTTTTCCTTAAGTGGTCGACCACTGGGGAAACGACCCTAGGTATATAAACGAAGCAATATCCTTTTCTTAAATGAAATAATTCATAATCTTATGAGATTTGTGTTTGTGTTCACTATAATTTATTTTCATTTATCATTTACATTTACCATAACATGATCTAAAATTAGGTTGCAGTGAATAAATGTCACATACATTCAAATATTTATTCACTGTAACCTGATTTTAGAAAGAACGAAAAATTTGGCAACTTGTAAAGTTTCTTCCTTCTTTTTGTGATCGCCAAATGGCTGAAGAGAATCTTGAAGATATAAGAAACTAAATTATTTATATTAACTTGGAGATGCAAATGGTAGAGCTACGTGTAGCTTCTATGCATTTGTATCTCGACCAAGTAAGAGCCAAAAAGCTCTAAGTCTGGTCTTAATATAAATGTTGATTTTAATCACGAGAGCTGCGGATAGCTCAAATGATGGCACCTTAAGTGGTTTAGAGCTAAAGAGCTCTAGTGCAATTAAGGTAGCGGTATGAGAGCCAGAAAGCTCTATTTACCTTGATCGATATCCATGTTGGAGCTAAGGGAGCTCTATTGAATAAAATGCCAAAGTGGAGTATAAAATAACTCTGATTTATTTCCAATAGTACAGCCTTTTTATATTATCGAATAATCGCTTACTTCATCAATATTGCTTGCAAAAATTGTGTTCTCACCGATCGATCACCTGGAATTGGTTTCACACAGAAAGCGCCGAGTAAGCTTTTCGCAATACTCGAAGTTCTTACAGGCAATATGTTCAATGCTTGCTTAGTGATGAGTTCACTGGCATGGCTATACCGCTTTGTTATGCAAACAAGCTTTAATTGTAAATTCTTTTGCTTTCTTTCTTTTGTGCTTGTTTACTATAATTTCATTCATGCCGTGAATGCTTCATTCATTTGTAGTAAAATTTGTGTTGATGCTTCGCATAGCATATTGCAATATTTTTATTATGGACATTTGCTGTGTGGACTTTCATGTGTTGTAGGTCGCTTAACTTGCGCTCTACATCCTCACCGTAAAGAGGAAAAAAAAATTTTTGCGTGAGACTAAAAAAAAATTTTTTTTTGTGTGGCCATATTGAGTGAAGTAAACGTTTACATTAAGTCTTAAAAGTATGATTTAAGATAATGTCTATAGTTACTTATTTTCATTCATACATTCTTTCATACATTTAATATAAATTATTCATTTGTCTAACTTAATGTTCTTTTGTATTTAATTGGTAAATTGAAATTATTAAATCTTAGCCATTATTTAAGGTTTCCTATTAGCAAAATTAAGTTTAAGTATTTATATATTATCATATTATATTATATATTTTTTTATATGTAATATATTTTACGTAATTGTCTAATCCATATGTTGACAAAACAAAAGTGTTAATTAAATGATTAATTATGAATGATTATTTTAGTTTGCATTTCATATTTATATTGTTATTTTACTTAGCTTCATAATCTATTTGCTTTAACCTATTCTTATGTACCTTCTTTATTTTATTATCTATTTCTAGGTATACATTTACGCCTTCTATGTTTTTTATCTTATATGGTCCTCTATATGGACATTCATGTTTTCTTCTATCGTTCTTATGTAGTAGTACATAACTACCTATTTCTAAATCTATTACATTTAATGTTCTATCAGATTTTTCTTTTCTGTTCGTTTTTGCTATGATTAGAGAATTTCTAGCTTTCTCGTGTGCTTTGTTTAAACGAAATTTAAGCTCGTTAGCATAGTCCTCGTAATTGTATATTGGGCTGTTGTCGTTATGTTCGACATTATTGAATAGACTTGATAATTTCCCAAAAACTAATTCGAATGGGGAGTAACCCGTATCAGAATGAGGTGTTGTATTATAACAGAAGGTATAATACGGAATCCATTCATCCCAGTTGTAGTCTGTGGTGAATGATAAGAGATATTCATTTAATACTCTATGATTTCGTTCTATTGAGCCTAAAGTCTGGTGATGGTATGGTGTTGATGTTACATGTTTTATTTTTAAATATTTACATATGTTAGTGAATACCTCATTGACGAATTCTGTTCCCATGTCAGTTTTTATGGTTTTAAAATTACCATGTTTTAAAATGCAATCTTTAACTAGAGCTTTCGCTACTGTTATTGCTTCTTTATTCTTTAATGGAATGGCTTCGATATATTTTGTCAAATCACACTGTATAGTTAATATATATCTGTATTCGTTTGATATCTTTAGTGGTCCTACAGTGTCTATGGATATAATCTCAAAGCTTGTAGATGGTGTCTCTGTTATCACCATTCTTTCTTTTGTATGTTTGAGAGTCTTGTTTTTAGCACATTTTTCACATCTACTTATATAATTTTTAACCATTTTGTTCAAATTTTTCCATATGTACCTCTGTTTAATTTTGTTAATGGTTCTTTTGACACCTGAGTGTCCTCCATGCGGAGAGTTGTGGAATTCTTTAATTATATTGCTTTTGATTACTTCATCAGTAATTTTTTTGGGAGAAATATATATTAATATCTTTAAATTTGTTTGCCTATCTTTCATATTTATCTTGCGCTGCAGCTTATTAAATGTTGTTTTAAATTTGTCGACATTTATGTATTGAAATATGATGTCATCTTTCGCTAACGATAGTGACTCTATTTTCATTTTCTTCATTTCAAAGATCAGTGTCTCCAAGATCAAACCTAAGTCGTGATATGGATTATTACTGGTTTTGATTATTACTCCCTTTTTATTAATTATTATCTTTGGCAAACTTTCAATAATTCTTTTTCTAGAGCTATTTTGTTTGTTAGCATTTTTGCTGCTATTATTGATTTCAAAGCGTAATGTTTTGACCCTTCGTACTTCATTAATCGAGATGCATTCCCATGCATAAAGGTGATCAGTCTTTATGTTGGTAAGGGATTCGTACTGGGTCTCTTTCTCTTTAATCTTATTTTTATTGTCATTTTTAGACATTGCTCTAGTTGTTATATTTATATTCGATGTAGGTATCATCGCTTTAAGGATGTCAGAATCTATTTTTATTCTCGATAAAGCGTCAGCATTAGTATTCATTTTTCCTTGTTTATAGATAATTTCGAAGTCATAGTCAGATAAGTCAAGCCTTATCCTTGTCATCTTGGAAGATGGGTTTCTATGAGTGAAAAGACTTACCAAAGGTCTGTGGTCTGTGACCACTATGAATTTTTTACCATATACGTACGGTCTGAAATAATTGATTGCCCAATGTATTGCTAGGAGTTCTTTTTCAATAATTGGTTTATTGAGTTCGTGTTTAGTTAATGTTCTACTAGCGTACGAAATTGGTAGATCTGTGCCGATTTCACCTTGGGATAAGACTGCTCCAAGGGCAAATTGTGAAGCATCTGTAGTTATAATGAATTTTTCGTTAAAATTTGGATATTTCAAGATTGGTGCATTTACTAGTTTGCATTTATTATGCTCTTGAATTCCATCTCTTGATTTCAACTCATTTGTTTTCAGGATTGATATGTCAGCTCCTGTGTCAATGAGGAATGTTTTATTGCCGAATGACAGATTTATGGGTACAGATATGTAATTGGTTAAAATTTTGTTTATGTTATATATTTTTATTGTGTGTCCCCCGATTCTGCTTCGGGGCCTAGTCCGTTTCCCGACTGGGCCACTTGTATCCTCCTATATGATGTGCTACTGTTTTGACGGATGTTGTTTCTAGGATATCTATTGCCATTCTGTTGGCCGTTATTGTGGTGTCTATAGGTTTGTGTGTTAGACGATCGATTATTGTTCCGTTGAGGTTTAATGCGATAATTGCCTCTTGAAACGTTATGGTTGTTATTGAAGTTTTTCCGAGTATTGTACTTAATGGTTTGGTATACATTTGCTTCGTGTCTTGGTGTTTCGATTTCTACTGCTATTTGTATAGCTTCGCTTAGCGATTTTGGTCTTGCAGCAAAGACTGTTGGCTTTAATTGTTCTTGCAGGCCATTTTTAAATGCATTAAGTGCTAATTGATCATTTAATTTTACGATCAATGACCTATTTGCTTCACCTTGCTCTGTTATTTGTAAGGTGTTCAATTGTGCAAGTAGACCTTCAATTTTTGTTGCGAAATCTGTGACACTTCTGTTGGATTGAGTGATCTTTGCTAACTCAGTGTGAATGTTAAGTGGTGTTTTGTTTGTTTTGAATATGTCTCGCAGATTCTTTTGGAACGTTTCTAAGTTGGTAGGTGTTGGCAATATGCACAGTTTGTTCCTTACTGTTGCTGTTAGACGAGTTTTCAAAACAAAATCTAGCAATCTTTTCTTTTGAGCTTCCTCTGATAAATCATCATGTAGGAATTGCACCAGATTTAGAAAGTTGTCTAGATTTTTACGATCACCAGCAAATTCTGGTATCACCTTCACTGCAGTAGCTATGTCAAAGTTTGGCATATTGATTTCTTCAGTTTCTTTATTCAACGTATCTTTTGTTTTATTTTTTAAAATTACAATTACGCTATTGTACAATTTGTCAAAACTCTTCTTGAATTCGATGGCTTGCTCTTCGTTTGTTTTTGCTAATTCTTTATATTTTGTGATGAAGCTATCCCTTATTTCTTCAACTTCTGTTTCTTTCTTTAGAATGTGACTGGCAGTGTATTGCCTGTTTGGAGTTTTCTTGAAGTTTTCTAATATGTCTTTTAATTTCGTTGTTAAATCCTTCAAGCTCATTTTCTATTTTAAACGGCTGCGACCGCTACTTGCTTCTTTACTTGTTTTATTAAAACTTTCTTGAATTTCCAAAATACTATTAAGCATAAAGCAATAATTGCAAGTACTAGCAGAATTAGCTCTATATCTGATAGACTCCGATTGTCTTGCGTTATGTTGTTAGTTGAGGAACCTGCATTATTATTTATCAGTATCTCCTCTGTTTGCATTTTAGAAGCCTTTTTCCCCATGATGGTATATTTTTTTTTTGACCGATGTGGGAATTGATTCGCAATGAAGACACTGTAAGAAATGGTTAAATTTCTCGAAACTTATAGGAAATGAAGAATACAACGGTTGAAAGTGAAATTCCCTTATAGCAAATTCAAAAGAAAAGCTTATAAAGTTGGTTGTTTAATTATTTTTTTAATACTTTTTATTTTTATTTTTTCTATAATTTATTCTATTATTTTTAAGCTCTTTTATTTTCTTTAAAAATATATTCCGTTGTTCCCCTGTTGCTATCACTAGCAAGCGATGATAATTTTTTATCTCCGCCCTTGTCTTAGCTTCGAAACCGGCTCTCCTCTTTTTTGTTGGTTGCTGCTTCTCAGTGTGCTCCACCGAATGTTTGCCTCTTTTCCTGTACTCCTCCAAAGTTATTGGTCGTGGTCCCGCTGTTGGATTTTTCAACGCCTCCTCTAGAGATTTTTTTAATTCCTTCCATGGGCTGAGTAGCTGCTCATTCGTCTTCTCCGACGACTCCAAGTTTAGTTGGGCAGGGTCGCCATGTAAAGTTTCTTCCTTCTTTTTGTGATCGCCAAATGGCTGAAGAGAATCTTGAAGATATAAGAAACTAAATTATTTATATTAACTTGGAGATGCAAATGGTAGAGCTACGTGTAGCTTCTATGCATTTGTATCTCGACCAAGTAAGAGCCAAAAAGCTCTAAGTCTGGTCTTAATATAAATGTTGATTTTAATCACGAGAGCTGCGGATAGCTCAAATGATGGCACCTTAAGTGGTTTAGAGCTAAAGAGCTCTAGTGCAATTAAGGTAGCGGTATGAGAGCCAGAAAGCTCTATTTACCTTGATCGATATCCATGTTGGAGCTAAGGGAGCTCTATTGAATAAAATGCCAAAGTGGAGTATAAAATAACTCTGATTTATTTCCAATAGTACAGCCTTTTTATATTATCGAATAATCGCTTACTTCATCAATATTGCTTGCAAAAATTGTGTTCTCACCGATCGATCACCTGGAATTGGTTTCACACAGAAAGCGCCGAGTAAGCTTTTCGCAATACTCGAAGTTCTTACAGGCAATATGTTCAATGCTTGCTTAGTGATGAGTTCACTGGCATGGCTATACCGCTTTGTTATGCAAACAAGCTTTAATTGTAAATTCTTTTGCTTTCTTTCTTTTGTGCTTGTTTACTATAATTTCATTCATGCCGTGAATGCTTCATTCATTTGTAGTAAAATTTGTGTTGATGCTTCGCATAGCATATTGCAATATTTTTATTATGGACATTTGCTGTGTGGACTTTTATGTGTTGTAGGTCGCTTAACTTGCGCTCTACAAACTGCTTCCGAAGTTGCGCATAAGTGCAGTACTTACAAATTTTCAATTTCAATTCATTCTATGCCATACCGAACTTGCTGTATTGAATAAAAACACCAAAGAAGCAAAAGAAAAGTTTATTATATTTTATCGTAAATTTTGACTTTTAAATTCGACAAAAGATCAGAAGCACTCCCACAGACGTGAGAAGTTAAATATTCGAAAAAAAAAAAAATTGGTAGTCTATACAGTGTCTGAAGTCTGCTATTTAGAGCACTTTGAATTAGGGGAAGTGCATAGAAATAACAGTAGGAAACATCTTTTTTGAAAGTTCCAATAGAGCTAAGATTCTTAGGTCTTTTTCCAGAGCTCATTTCGATGAAGAAACTTATCGATATCAACAATTTGAGATTACAGAGCCAGATATAGACTCTTTTCAATTGGCAGTTGACTCGGCAACATTTGGTTGATGAACATCCATAAAAGCGGTTCTTTTAAGTCCTTAAACCTTTACAAATTATCAACTAATGAAATCTTTGGTTTCGAGTTACAGTACAAAAGTTGTAATGAAGTGAGTGTGCATATACACCGATTTAACGAAAGGGTACATTAATAAAGCCAATGCTTAAATAAACAGTTACCATTGGGGATTCAAATAACTAACTGTTATTTTAACTTTTTTTTTAAAGGCACGGGGACCAAAGATCCCAAGAACGGCTGCCAAGGCGGCTAACCTGCTAAAAAACATCTCACCAAAACCGTCTTAATGAAGCTGATCAGGTTTAGGTGAACTAAGTTTTTCAGCTCATCCAGGACTAGACCCAAGCAATCCAGCCTACTCTGGACAAAGGCTGGACAAGCACATAGAAAGTATTTGGATGTCTCAGTCACTCCTTCCAGACAGAACAGACATTAAGGGCTGTCAACAATTCCTCGATCCTTATCAGATAAGTGAGACGCGAGCTGTAGCCGGTGATGATGACAACCACAGTTCTGTATTGTTTTCTTCCGAGCCCCAAGAGAAATACATATCGATTTCTATTAGGCCCATTAAAAAAAGGGTTTTTTTTCACCTGCAAATTCTCAGATTCGTCCATCGCTGCCGAGCCCCAAGAGAAATACATATCGATTTCTATTAGGCCCATTAAAAAAAGGTTTTTTTCACCTGCAAGTTCTCAGATTCGTCCATCGCTGCTAATATTTTATGCGAACATCAGCTTTCATGAGAGACCTGATCACAGAGGCGGCAACGCCTGCAGATCAGAATGATGCATTTAAAATTGTTTAAGAATTAAGTCCTTTTTTAAGGTACCTATATATAGGTGATTGATTTTGGTGAAGGTTTTGCTTTTCACCTATATCTACTCGCACATAACTATCACTGAATTTGGATTAATTGGAGTAACTAAGGCCGGAAGAACTCGCTATAAATTTTATTTTATTTTTCAGGATAAAGTATTCCGCTATAAAAATTTAACATGAATTGTTTAACATTTATTTAGGTAATTCAGGTCGTATGCAGCTAAACATTAGTATGTATACAATGATGGAATTAAGTAAAAGTAGACGGAACGTTTTCCCTGTAAGTTCCTTTTATGGCGAGTGAACACTACACTTAATCCTCTTGTAATAAACTCCATCTAAACTTTATGTTGCAAAGTAACTCACAAAAATTGTATAAGCATTATACGAACAAAATAGGTGTTCTTTCGGTGCATTTTTTTTTATTTCATTTTATTGAATTTTCATCACCATGTAAGATTGAATATATGCTATATAGCTGCACTACGTTTGATTATATGAATTAGATTTGTTAGATAGTAATGTTTGAAATAGTTCGACTCCAATTTTGGTAATATTTTTTGTAATTATGGGGATTAATCAGTTGAATCAAGACGAACTGGTATACGAAATCACAATGAGGGGCCTGCCGCAATGAAAGGTGGAGGAAGTGCGAAGTTCCTTACGTTTAGCCCGGCAAGTGGAGAAGAAAGAACGAATTGTGTTAATTGATCCTTATCCGTTAGCATTTTCCCAAGACATAGAAGCGTCAAATGACAAAACGGAAGAAATTAAATCGCTATTGGATACTTTTAAGCATGATGCGACAGATTAATATCAAGATAGAGACGTTCAGAAGCAGGAAATGCGGACGAAAAGAAACAGAAAGCGCAAACTCTGGCTACCTTAATCCTATCCTTGGGGTCCCTATACATAACAGCAGATGGAGAAGAAGCTGACTCATCGAACGACGAACTCGGGATCTCACTGTATGCGACAGTAGTATCTAACGCTCGTAATCGGGTGCATTTGCACAACTGGTTTTCCCAGCAAACATTTGGATGAAGAATCGTCAGGGCGATATGTGGATGATATTGCCAAAATATCTTCCGCACGAAACTAAAGCAAATAGTGTGAAATGATTTCTTCCTTGTATTGCGTAGACGAAAAGAAGATGAATTCACAAACAATTTTGTTTTCTGATTTTAAATGTGGAAGTAAGAAGACAATTATTTCGCTTATTTGTCATGTCTATGATACACAAATGTAATTAAACGTTTATTCGCTGAAATTATTGATATTATTCATGAAGAAATTATATCCCGATTTTCTTCCTTAGATATATTTAAATTTTTAGAGCTTTTTAATTCTTGTAAATTTCAAAATTATACATCGAAATTTCCTGATGAAAGTTCTTTAAAAACGGAACTGATTATGCTGTTCTCTGATGACGTCTTCAACGGTAAAATCGTTCAAGAAATTTGTCGATATTTTATTAACAACAATTTGTAATACAGTTTTATTCAATGTTTTAAACTTCTACGACTTATTATAACTTTGCCAGTTACTAGTGCGTCCGCGGAGCGTACTTTTTCCACGCTAAAAAGAATATTAACTTTCTCTAGAAACTCAACGGCTGAAGAAAGATTAAGTGACTTAGCTTTATTGTTCATTAAAATAAATAAATTAAAAACTTTTCTTTCCCACGAAGAGTTTTATAACGATATTTTTGATGAATTTGCCAGTAAAGAAAGAAGAATTGAATAAAGTATAAATTTTAATTAAATTATTTGAATAATCTTTGAATTTCTTGAAAGGTTTTATGAAACATGTGTGTTGATTTTCTTTTTTATGCATTTAAAAAAATGTTTGTAACGCTTGTTTTTGTTGTTAAATGTGTAAACCTATTGAAGTGGTATTTGGTTTTGTTTATTTTGGTAGTTTAGTTTTATGTAGTTTTAATTTTTTCTGGGTGCGCTTTTAAGAAATAATGCTGTCGCATTAAAATCTACATTTTTGTAATGCATGCTGTATAAAAATGTATTAACTTTTAGTAAAGTTCTTTATCTATCTACTATTATTTTAATTAAGCCTACCTATTCGGAATTTCGTATAATATATTATATATGTAAGTAAATTGCGATCTGATTATGATCATTTGATTAACTCTTTTAATTTTACAGCACTGGGGCCAAAACACTGTATTTAAAAAAGTGCTCAGTGCGCCTACTCTCACGTCCTCGATCGTGGTCCCTGGTTGCTTTAGAAGCAGCTAACGAGAGGGGTATAGAAAATTTATTAGAATAACTGCAATAACTTTCGATGCATGCCTATTTAACGCTTTTATAAATTTAAATTTGATTGCTTCCCCTCGCATCAAGTCCACGCCACGCCACTGATGATGACCCCTTAAGTAAACTGAATAAGAAGTGTTGCAAGCTTTTGAATAATAACAATATACGATTATGCCTACATACATACAACAATTATCAACAAATGTTAAAAATTATTCCAAAGAAAACTTTTTTTTCACGGTCGGGATAGCTATGTACTTGCAACCAGCTGGTGAAAAATTGAAAAAGGTTCACCTGGCAATGCAGTTTTCTATTCATCTGAATCTACATCGAGAACTACACGCTACAAGCTGCACGCTTCAAGCTACTAATTTCAGTTTGCACATATGGCGGACCGTAGAAGCCGCTACATAGAAAACTTCAAGTTACATGGTGCTACATGGACTCACTACGTTCATACCAATATACTGAAATAGTGGTTCGTGTAGTTTGCAGCTTGTAGCGCGTAGCTTTCGATGTAGACTTGTCCTTAGAAGCAAAACAAAATAAGACTTACATTATACTTTATACAAATGTATCTAGGTCATAGAGTACTCATCTGCATATAAAACAAAATTCACATCATCTTATTTTGGATGGACTGTGGCTCCTGTAGAGAAATTTTGCACATAAATGCAAATTTTTCAGAGAAGGCCAAACATAGAAAGAATTCTTTTAGACAGAAATTTACATCTGTTGTGTGGGAGCCGCAGAATTCAAAAAGAAGACATACCAGTGTGTTGAGTAATATTATACAACCTTCAGAGTAATATTACACAATCTTCAGAAGCTTTTCGCCACGACTTAATAATATCATTTTGTTTGTAATTCTGTTTCACCCATTCCAACTTGTAACTTATAAGCTAGCTACAAGTTAGGTAGTAACCATAATTTTTTTAATATAAATTCTTTTTTTATTGTGGATGCTATAAAAGATTATGGTGGCGATGAGTTTGACCTAGTTATTTATCCAATATTGTTGCAAATATACGACAACAAGAAATTATTTGATAGTGTTGTTTGTCTGCCTCTGTTCAGCGCTCGTAAGAAATATTATGCGTAATCCTATGTATATATTGTCACCAAAGGTCCTTCCTGTAGTGGTGAGTCGGAGAAAAATCATTAATATAATATAATAATGTAACTGTATAAAATTTATACTTGAAAATAGACGAGGATGACTTCAAAAACAGTGTGCAGTACCCACCAGCAAAGATGTACTAACCAAAGCTCCAACGAGATGACAATAAGGTCTGTGGAAAATTTGGTAGACCGCTATAACCACGGACAATTACTAAATCCATTCGCTAACTCGGATTTCTTCAGTGCTTGGGCTAGTATTGCGGCAAATATTACAGGTTTTGGTTTTGCTGCTAATAGGATTCTGGTAAGAAATAGAATTGAATTTGAATTTTTCATCATTATCGATAGCTGATACCAGTCGTATAACAAAAAAATAAAAAATAAAATTATCGAGAGAATAATGCAAGTTTTTTTCGTGCGGGATGCAATGAAACACAGAAAATCATAAATCTAGTTACAGGATAAACCACTGGTCTACTAATATGGTGTAATTTGTTCATCAACAGTTTAATAATATTGATACGCATTGATTATTGTTGAATATTGCATTGTGCTACGACACCATGCCGAATATACACAGGGTTTCAATTGCCTTAAATATTTTAAATAATATTTATATATAAGAAATCCCCTTTTCCTGTTTATATTAGTTATCTGTACAAGTTGCTGAAATGGCACAAGAAGGACTACGAATATCACAATCTACACAACTAGCAGTAAAGGCAAGCATATTAATTCCACATGTTATCAATGGTGCACTTATGGCTACTCAATCTTATCAACTTATAGATCGGGTATTTATTAATAAAAAAAACAACTATAATATTGTTTTACATTGTGTCATATATATAGCATTTATTTGCTTTTTAATTTTAGATACCTGCCGAACGTAAAATCATGATTGGATTGCAGTTCTTATTCTTTGCAGCAGCAACGTATAAAATGAATGTGCTAACAGTAGCTGGCATAGAAGTAAAAGGAAACGATGTTGCTTACCATGAATTGCGTGAACAATTACCTTCTGATGATTCAATACCTGTTAGAAGCGATCTAGATACAGCCATTGATCTGTTGGGAGGAAAAAATTCTCGAACTATTAGTTTCCTTCAGAAAGTGAGTATAAATATTGTCCATATTCACTTTAATTCATGTATTTAGCTATACCGTCCACTAAAATATGTAATATCCAGTATGATTTTTACTTTTCTATCAAGTGTATTCCCGTTTTTCTGAATTTTGTTGAATTGCTAGAAGAACTGTTTCTCATTTCGATCACTGCTCAATAAAATTTTTAAGCGGTACAGTGATCCTAAGTGCTGGAAAATTATTTCAGACGCCCAAACTTCTGGGCAAAAATTTGTACGTACGTGCACCGAAAAAATAAATCTCTGCGTAACATTGTTGCTATACTCCTGACCAGTAATCAGTAAAATTGATCAACAGTGCAAAACCATCTCATCATATACTGGGTGTCCCACGTAACGTGTTCCTTGGGCATTTTTCTAACAAAAGTGACGTATTGTTAGTCAAAGTTATTGAAGAAAGACTTGTGAAAGGACATATTTAAAAAATGTCCCGTTCGTCCCTATTAAGGATACATTTAGATTACATTTTTGAATTTCGCAAATAAAACTAAAACGAAAATGCATTATTGAAAATTCTAGTTTAACCCTTTATAATCGAGATATAAGGTCTCAAATTGTACTCTACCGTGTTTCCATTTTCATTTCCATTTTTCTGGAAAATGCTCACAGATAACATCGAACTGCTAGTAACAAAAGCTACCCATCATAAGCCGGGCTATCTTTTGGTATAGTAAACATTTCAAAAAAATCTACACGAAAAAAGGATATGTTCGATTTGGTCCTTTCCGTCCTTTCTGAGGATACATTTTTGATTGAATAATTGCAAATCAAAGACATACCTGTAAATGATTCAACTTCTATCTGCGAAGAATTTTCAGTAGGTATAAAACTTTTTTTCTAATTTGATTTGCAATTATTCAATATAGCAAAAATACATCCTCAGAAAGGACGATAAGGACCAAACCGAAAATATCCTTTTCTCGTGTGGCTTGTTTTGAAATGTTTACCACACCAAAAGATAGCCCGGCATATGATGGGTAACTTTTGTTACTAGCACTTCGATGATATCTGTGTGCATTTTCGAGAAAAACGGCAAAGGAACACTACATAGAGTACAATTTGAGACCTTATATCTCGATAATAAAGGGCTAAACTGCAATTTTCAATATAACAATTTCGTTTTAGTTTTATTCGCGGAATTCAAAAATGTAATGTAAATATATCCTTTTCCAAATACTTTTTCAAGGACTTTGGCTACGCCTGTTATATATAAAATCCTAGTACATATATGTACCCTATGTGCATATACATATATATGTATAACGTTGGAATGTTATATATATATAATCCTAGGTACATATTGGACATATAAAATAAAAAAGAAAAGAAAATCATAAATTATGATTTTCAATAAACTAATCATGTACAAAACACGATTAGTTTATCTTCCAAAAAGGGTGAAGAAAATTGCATCAGCAATTTTCTTGAAATTCCAAACAATTCATAAAATTTTTCCCATCAAACGACTTGGGAAAAACAAAAGTTTCAGATTTCAACCAAGTCGTTTAATAGCAACAACCTCCACGACAAATTTTGCCTTCAGCAAAATTTGTCAGTGGAAATAATTAAATTCACAAAGAAATCAAAAAGCAAATCGTACCTTCAGTACAATTTGCCGTGAAAAAATTCAATATGTATGTACATACGTACATACATATTGTGTAAAAAGCTTTCGTGATAAGAAACGCGCGCCGCATAAATGCATTGTATGTATATGCGCGTCGCGATTTCAAACGGTGGCTGATGTTTTAAAAAGTGTAAGATTACATTTTTGCAGCCATCGTTCAACGCGAATAATTCTGGACATGTTCAAACATGTCCAGAGTTAAAAAGTTAAATTTTCTCAGGATAAGAAAATGCAACTTAGCATTTTCTATCCTGAACGACGGCTTTTGATCACGATGAATGTGATCAAGAGTTGAGTTAATTTTGAGCCATCGGAAAAGGTAGATTTTGAAAATTGGTCGGGGTCGCTTCGAGGTGATTAATTAAAAAAAAAAAATAGAATAAGTTCGGTCGGCGGTTGATTGAATTGTTAAAAATATCCGAAGAAGATTAAAAAGTGTTGTATAGGCTAATAAAATAAGTTCGGTCGGCGGTTGATTGAATTGTTGAAAATATCAGAAGAAAATTAAAAGGTGCCGTGTAGGCTAATAGAATAAGTTAACAAAAAGACGTGTTTATAACAAATAAGGAGAGTCTTAGTGTCAATAAAGAAGGTAAAAAAGGAAAATAAAGTGTTGTGATTCCTTCATGTAAACAAAAAGCCCCGAACAGAGGAGTGATAGGGAATATCACAGTGAGTACACCCTTGAAAAATATACAACAAAATTGGCGCAGCCGGTAGGATCAAGGAAGCTTGGTCAAGTTAAACGATCGTAAACGCTTGAAAAGCCTTGATCCTGCAAGAATCTACGGGGAACCTGTGACACTAGCCACATTATACGGCCACGTCACCCCCAACGCTCGGGGTAGATATCATCTATAGGCGCCTCTGCTCCAGGCGAGCAAGCGTTCACCCCAGTGAGTGAAAAGACAGCATTAAGAGACTTGGACCTCCAGATTGGAATTCATCACCGAACACCAGAAGCCCCTTTCCAGCAGCGAGAAGGAGGATAACGAAGACAGCCCCACTCAGCAACCAACTCCAGAAGGAAGATATCATCGTTCCTGGGTTGAAGGGGATTTCGAAGAAGGTTTTAAGCCCCCCTTTCAACCATATCCAGGGGAAATAAGTAGGCCTAGGGCCCCCCCGGCAGCAAACAGAAGCACCGGAAATTGTAACTTCGTTCCAGGATTGAAAAGGATCTCGAAGTCGGCAAAAGCCCCCCTTTCAATCTCAGCCAAGGGAAATAAGACGGCAGGAGCCCCCCTAGTAGCAAGAAACATTCCAGAAGGGAATACTCCAAGAAGGCTGGAAGCCCCCCTTTTGGACAACGCGGGACGCATATGTCAGAAGAAAACTCGACACCGGCACCTGAGACAGGCACGAGATTAAACTCCATACCTTCATCCGACGCGGAGAAATCCCCAGGTGAAAATCTTCATCACCTCCGGGAAGGTACAGACAACGCCCCAGAAGACAACCCAACACAATCAACTAGCCAGGATCCAGACCCATCACAGCAGGAAAGAAAAGGAGTTCGCCTTCGAAGCGGCACCGTTTTAACAGGGCCCACAGTTGTATCTAAAGTAAGTCTAGATAAGTTTTTAGATAAGTTGTTAGAAAAGGCACGTGAATCCGATAAGCTCACTGTCACGCACTGCGACGCTCTTGACCATAGATTAAGTCAAGGCAGAGAGCAGAGGCTGACAAAAATCGAAAAATTTAAAAAAGATACAGAGCGATTCAAACAGGAGCTTATCGAATTTGCCGGGCTTTCACGTTCACTAGATTTAGATAAGAGCTCAGCCAGTGTAGTTGTAAGCGCTGAAAGTGACAGTGAAATTGGTGGTGACGAAGCGGACCAAACAACCGCCGAAAATCTCCTTAGTGGCTGGCTAGAAGTATCCTTCACGGATTCTAGTCCAGAAACCAGCCCTGAAACCCGACAAAGCACAAGTAGACTACCCTACAAAAGTTTAAATAAAAAGATAATCGCAATGGTAGATTATGCAAAGGTGGCCAAGCTCACGGCACAACTAGTTCCTCTGTTTTCGGGTGAAAATACCCCACAGCTAGGTCGTGAGCTACAAACATTTATTGGCTGTTGCAAACAGGCCCTACACTGTTTAAGTGAGGAAGAAAAACCAGCCTTCCTACATATCTTGCCCACAAGACTTCGTGGCGATGCTTATCAGCTGTTTGCTTCGGACGTTCCAACTACTTTTAGTGAGGTGGAGGAACGTCTGAACAGAACCTACCTACCACGAGAATCGTACCAGGAGTTGGTCAACAAATTGATCACAATGAGGCAAAACCCGTTGGAAACTCTCACTGCCTTCACAACAAGAGTGAAGCAGTTGTTGATGCTTTGCAACGAGGCAGCGGTACTGAAGTACGGAGCAACGGCAGCCCCAGCTGTGAAGACACAGTTGGCGGACTTCGCCAAGAATGCCCTCAAAAGTGGAGTGAACAATCCCCACCTATGCCAGTACCTCCTCACTCTGGTAGAAAATGATCTAGAGCAGCTGATACAAAAGGCTCTAGATATGGAAAAGTTACAAGCAGGCACAGTTTTCGTCCAAACGCCGCTAACGCAACAGCCATATCCAATGGCACCAATAGACCCTAGTCTTCGAGTTCGGGCTCTCAGCCGAACTCCATACAATCAAGCACCACAGCCACCCATGTATGCATCACCACGAGCACAAGAGCCCAGGCAGTTTAACAATCCCCCATACGTACATGCTCCACCACTACGCCCGCCGTTTCCACGAAGGGATTCTAGACAACCGGATACACAAAATCTGGTACAAAACATCACCTGTAATTTCTGCCAGAAGCGGGGACACACCTACACGGAGTGTCTAAAACGCAGAAACACCCCCTTCTGCACTAACTGTAGAAGTTACGGGCATGACATTCGCGACTGTCGAAACAACCAAACACAGTCTGCAAATCGTTTCACACGAGCATCGCCTAACAATCAACCACAGTCAGACCCGAACAATACAAAAGGCCCCAGAGTCTTTAACATAAGACAAAAATGTGATTTTTGTGGGCGCCGTGGACATAAGATCGACGAATGTCGGCAAAAGCAAAAGTGGGAGGATAAAAAACAGGGAAACGACAAAGAGTCGACCCAAAACTCCCCGGCTCGACTATAAACCCTACCAGCAATAAACAAGGGTCTTCTCAGCCGCCCAACTTCAGTGTGCCCACCGCCAGACTTCCTCTAGACATAGGTCTAAATGGTCAGGCCCAGCTAATAGTGGACACCGGCGCTGAGATTAGTATAATTAAGAAAAAAGCTCTCAAATCTCGCGAGCTAATAAACACCAACAAAAAACTAACGCTTCAAAGCCCTTTTGGCACCGGAAAAACCTTAGGAAGTTGCCAAGGAAACTTCATGCTAAAAAGCAACTTACCTTGCAGCTTTCAAGTGGTAAAAAACATCCCAGGTATTTCTGACGACGGCTTGCTAGGAAATGATTTCCTAGCCAAAAACTGTAATGTTGAGGGACCCAACAAGGTTCTGCGATTTCCTCGCACGGAAACCAATCCAGAAGAGTTTGCTGTTCCATTAGAAACCGCATCGGATAACCCGTGTTCACAAAACACAGTCAACAAAGAGATACTGGTAGAAGATATTAAACCCGACGGGGATACACCTTCTACCCGAAGTGCTCTCAAAGCTTCTCAGTCAGAAGAAGTCGGCTGTGACTTACAAGAACGCGATAAGGGTGAATTGATTACCAAAAATCTGGTTTGTAAGACTGGCCAGCAACAGGTAAATTTAAATGAACCTGTGTGCATACCAGCAAGGTCTCAGATCGTAGTCAAAGTTCCGTTGCAGTTGCAGGAAGAAATGCTCAGTCTGTCAAAAGAAATAGACGACGGAGTCTTCTTAGCGAACAGCTTGCTCTCAGCTGGGCTAAAGGCAGTCCCTATAGGAATCCTCAACACACGCAGTTCCCAAGTAGTCCTAAAAAGCGTGAACCTAAAGCTGGTTCCCATTAAAGACTACACTGTCGTCCCCATCAAACGAGAGCCAGATAAAGATATTGCAACAGCCCATCCCTTGAATCCCATGAGTCGAAATGACGGCGATGGTGAGCATCAAAATATAAGTAGATCTAAGATTAAGAAAATAGGGCACAAGAGCCCCAGCCAACTAAGCGGTCATAAGAAACTGCTCCAAGACGCTTGCGGGTCCCTCATGAAAACCCCAACGTCAGGCGCTGACCAGCACACAAACGGTCTGCCGATAGCAACTCCCGCAGATCCATCTGGCCCAGCGCCACCCATATATCAAAGAAATAGGTTAAGAGGTAAAATGAATAGGGATAATAATAATAGAACTAGATTTAAGAGCAATAAAAACAGGGCAATAAGCGCCGATCAGACGACCACCCTACAACACATAAAATACTTGTTCCCAAACGAAGTCGAGCAAGAAGACACCAGTAAACAACCCCGCCTCACCAGACTAGAGCAAGAACTCAGTCTGGATGAAACTCTAAACACTGAGGAAAAAGCCTCAATAACAGATCTCTGTTATGAATATGATGACATATTCTTTTTAAAAGGTGACAGGCTTACGCATACCAATGCCATCACCCACGACATCCCTTTGGTGCAAGACCAAGCACCAATTAACCAAAAGATGTACCGGTTACCAGAGACACAGCGAAATGTCATAAATGAGCAACTCAGAGAAATGCTGGACAACGACATTGTCCAGCCCAGCAAAAGCCCATGGAACTCGCCACTGCTAGTCGTCCCCAAAAAAGCGGGACCAGATGGTGAGAAAAGGTGGCGCGTCGTCGTTGATTTCCGTAAGTTGAACGAAAAAACGATTGGCGACGCCTTCCCGCTACCACGGATTGAGGATATCCTCGATCAACTGGGCCATTCAAGATACTTCACTACCCTAGACCTAGCCAATGGCTATCATCAGGTACTCGTCGATCCGAAAGATCGAGCAAAAACGGCTTTTAGTACCAACTACGGGCATTATGAATTCAAACGCATGCCGTTCGGGCTTAAAGGAGCCCCGGCCACATTTCAGCGTTTAATGAATTTCATATTAACTGGCCTACAAGGCCTAGAATGTTTCGTCTACTTAGATGACATCGTCATCTATGGAAAAAGTCTGGCAGACCACAACGAAAAGCTTCGCAAAGTCTTTGACAGGTTAAGAGAAAATAACCTGAAACTTCAACCTGAGAAATGTCAATTTCTCAGGCGCGAGGTAGTGTACTTAGGACACAAATGTTCTAACCAAGGAGCACTACCTGACCCTAGCAAAACGGCATGCGTCCAAACTTTCCCCATTCCTAAGACAGTAAGGCAAGTCCAATCTTTTTTGGGCCTTGCCAATTACTACAGAAAATTCATACCTGATTTTTCGAAAACAGTACGTCCTCTAACAAACTTGCTCCGAAAGGATGTAAAGTTTAAGTGGACTGAGAAATGCCAAGAGGCATTTCAAAGCATTAAGAACGCTTTAATTTCCCCTCCACTCTTAATATATCCCGATTTTTCAAAACCCTTTAACCTTACCACAGACGCCAGCAGCGAGGCTCTTGGAGCAGTACTCTCTCAAGGAGAGGTAGGAAGTGACCAGCCCATTGCCTACGCCAGCCGTACCCTGAACAAGGCCGAACGTAATTACTCCACGATTGAGAAAGAGTTACTGGCTATAGTTTGGGCGACTAAAAATTTCAGGTGTTATCTGCAAGGCCGAGAGTTCACGGTCTATACAGATCACAAACCACTCAAGGGTGTCTTCAATGTTAAAGATCCCACATCCCGTCTGGTGAGATTTCACCATAAACTTTCCGAGTTCAATTATAAAATTGAATATAAGCCCGGAAAGTACAACACGAATGCCGATGCTTTAAGCCGCATTCCACGGGATAATACCAAAGACAAGGAAACTACAACCTTCACGGTAGAAGCGATAGTCCACCATCAAATGGACTCGGATATGGAGGAGGAAAAACACTCATCGGACCAAAAGGAGTGTCTGCAATGCAATGCAGTAACCAGAGCCCAGACACGAAATATTCAGGAAAATGGAACAAACCAAGACAGCCAGTCCAAACAAAAAGAACAAACTCATCATCCAGAAGAGGCCGCAGACCATGACAGTCCACCTAGTACCAATCCACAAATCATAGACGAAACTCGTCCCCCTGAAGTAATCACAAGCCCAGAGGAGATTCAATTAATCTTAAAAGATTATCATGATTCTCTCTTTGGCGGCCATCAGGGAGTGATAAAAACCTATAAACGGATTCGAAGAAAGTACTGGTGGAGGCACATGCTTAGTGACATCAAAAAGCACATTAAGCGGTGTGCCAAATGTCAAACCATGAAGGCCTCACCACAGTATAAAATGCCGATGGTGATTACAGACATAGCGGAACAACCATTCGATAAGATCTATTTAGATATAGTCGGCCCACTAGAGGAGACAGAATCCGGAAACAAATATATATTAACGTTTCAGGATAACCTCACGAAATTTGTAGATTGGTATGCCATACCGAATGGAGAAGCAATAACGATAGCGCAAATTTTCTTCGACGAAATCGTCACGCGCTACCGCATTCCCAAAAGAATAGTCACCGATCAGGGAAGTAATTTCCTGAGTGACCTATTCAAAAAGGTATGCAAACTCCTTAGGATAAATAAGCTGCAGACTTCAGCTTATCATCCCCAATCAAATGGAGCACTCGAACGTGCACATAGACCGTTGATTGAATATCTACGAACTATAGTGGACGAAAATCCCAGCTCATGGGATAGTTATCTGCGAACCGCAGCTTTCGTGTACAACAACAGTGTACACGAAGGGACAAAATTAACTCCCATGGACTGCCTCTACGGCTTTACAGCGGACGTTCCGTCCAACTTAAGGCGAGATCCTGAACCCGTGTATAATCACGAGAGCTACTACCATATTCTCAGGTATAAGCTTCAAAAGTCTTACGCCATGGCACGGAAAAATCTTCTGATGAGTAAACAACGCTCGAAAAATTACTATGACAAAGCTGTACGTCCCCTGACATTTCACAGAGGAGACAAGGTTCTACTCAAGAGCGAGAGTCGCAAACATAAGCTCTCCCAGATTTGGGTAGGACCCTATACGGTAACCGGCATCCCCAGTTCAGTAAACACAACAATTAAAATTCGCAAACGAGAGGTGACGGTACATAACAATCGTCTAAAACCTTTCTACGAATAACATGGTGTCAACATAATCTAAGTAATTCTAAGATACATATATAATAGAATGTAAGCTACAAAATCAACAAAAACCCCATTTTAATATCCTACCCTATCCTCTCCTAGATAACAATGCGGTCAATAATTTTTTACGGACTGATCCTGATTACGATAGGAGCCCTCGCGGAGGAACCTTACACTATAACGCCCCTAAATAATACGGGAATACTATTTGAGGATCTTGGAAGCCTATCAGTTTACCACGATACTTGGAGCATCATAACTGAGTTAGATCTGGCGGAGTTGGACAATCAGACAAAACTGGCGGAACGCGCGGAACACTACGTACATCAATTATGTGGTAACAAATCCTCTGATCAAGATCTATGTACCCTACAAACCAAACATGTACATGCCCTGATGGAAAACATCAAGAGACGCACCAATGTCATTAAAGAGGCAGTGCCTAAATCACGCAAGCCCCGATCCATCTTTGATGGGATAGGTAATGCGATGCACTATCTCTTTGGCACTATGGATAGCGGAAACGAACAAGAGGTGTACAGCCGACTACGCGAATTAGAGGTAAATACTCAAACCTTAGCTGATCTGGAAAAGCAACAGATCAGTGTAATAAAAACCACTTTTGAACAAATTCAAAAACCCTTATCCTCACTGTCTGAACGACAACACCAGATAATCAATCAGATTAACCATCTGCAGAATACAACGGATGATTTGATAGCCCACCAAATAAGACAAGAGATCATTTCTAGTTTGACACTACAAATGATAGAGTTGGAATTTAGACAACAAGCTCTACTAGACATAATAGTGTCCAGCAGGAATAATCAGATTCATCCTCTTTTAATTTCCCCGAATCTCTTGCTAGAAATTTATCACAAATCTCATTCCACTTGTCCCAACCTACAGGACTGTTTGTCAGTTCTGTATCAAACAGCAGATGTTAAGACACATTTGTTACAGGACAAATTAGTTATCCGAATCAAACTTCCCATATTTAATATTCCCAAGATGAAAATCCAACAGATTAGATGTTTTCCCATACGGGTGGATTCAAACCACTCATTAATACCTGATATCGAATTTTCCCATGTGGCGAGTCAAATCCAGACCCAGGAATTTCTGCTGCTGAAGCCAGAAAACCTGAGATCTTTCAAAAAAATTTCAAAGGGAATCGATGAGGATACTTGGGTTGGTAAGCTAAATACACCAATCACAAAAGCTAGTAAAACAGATGAATGTATCATCAAACTTTTGTTTAACCCATTAGACGAAAACCCACAGTGTAGTTTCAGGGTTCAAATTCCCCCAAGGGACACAGTAATTAAACTCAATAGACCAAATTCGTGGCTGTATTCCTTAACCGAAACTACTATAGTACATATCTTGTACTCAACAGTTACTCACTCATCGTCTCGCAAAACAAGGAATCATGACAGTCAACGAACCATGTTCCTTGCAAATAGGGCCTCATACACTTTATTATGAAGCAGAAAATTTGCATCCGCTTAGAATCCTCCAACCAACCTACTTCCCAGGCACAAACGAAACTCAGGATGAGTTGGCAGAATACATGTCCAAGATATCCGCTCCTAAAAACCTTGAGAAACAACCAACGTTACTCCTCGGAGACGATACAAACCAACGTATCCACCTAGATACAAAATCTCTAGACGAAATCCGTACCAAAGTGAACAACATTCACTTTGGACCAAAGGCCAAGATTCCTCATATACTCTCTATTACATCCCTATCAATGACCGGACTCTTGTTGCTAATTGCATCTGTGGTGGCATTAGCAAAATATATCGTACCCGCATTCATGGCATGGGTTGCTAAACGAAGACAACAGCCCACAACTGAAAACACCCCCATGGAACCGGTTTACGCTAAAACCCAAGAAAAATTGAAACGGGCTCAAAGTCTCCCCAGAGCGAGATCTATACAAGTAGTATAATCAAAAGATCTATACTCGTTGGTTGGCCCCCGACTCATTCTTGTGTTACTGGCGCAGCATCCTACCCTTTCACTACACTGGTATTAGAAGATAAGTTAAAATAATAGTAGCAAATATAAGATAAAGCGAACACGCGAAAATTAATATTACATAAAAATAAAAATTATTTAGTAGTACCTAAGAAAAAAAAATTTTTTTTAATAAACCTAAGTAGTACATAGCAAAGTAGAAATAATAAATTAAATAAGCAAAAAAAAAAAAGATAATAAATAGAAGAAAGAAAGGCATAAGACAGAGTTAAAACAAATAACCACTTAAAACATAAAAGATAATCGAAATTTATTTACACAAAAAATAATAAAAATAATAAATAAATAATATTCCGTAACATTAAGTAATAAATAATAATAATTAGCTAATTACTAAAATATAGACATTAAATCATAAGATTATATTAAATAGAAGTGTAATGTACTAAGGCTATAAATAGGAAATAGCTACTTACATTAGTAGAAAAATAGAATAACAAGTTAACAAATAAGACATTAACTAGGATAGCAAAAACAAACTAATACGGCTAACCAACATTAAGAATAAACACCAAAAATAGACAGTACTTTCTTAAAAACCGCCAGCATAGAGTAGCAAGGAAATATAATTCCCCAGAATTTCATACTTAACCTAGAATAAATCAACAACGTAGGATAATTAAACAACGTAGAAATTATCAGGCAAAGTAGAGTAAGTAAATATTTAGACTCCAGTATAAGATAAGTCTAACAACAAATTATAATCCGCCAACACAGAAACCGACATACGAGAAAACTCAACTCCCTGCCCAGAGCCCCTTGAACCATTTTTGCCAACCCAAATATAAGCTGAAAAAAAAATATAAACCTGAAAAACACCCAAAACAACAAAAAATAAATAACTAGAGTACATTAGTTATAAAATTTTATTGAAATACAAAATACAAATATTATATTAATAGCCAAAAAGTTAACAAAATTTCAAATCACAAAAAAAAATTTAGAAAAAAGCAAAAAAAATACTTTTAACACTAGAATTCAGGAAAAATTCAGCGGAGACTATTGGGGGATGTCCCGGATCATCCACGAACCTGAAAAAAAAAAAAAAATGTTTTAGAATCACATCTGGAAATAACTTATATGAAGTATCCTTCTTACAGTTAGGGAACTCTTAGGCCGGTCCGCACTCGGCATCCCAGTCCTCCTGGGCATGACTAGGTCCCTCTCCAGGTAGATCCCAGTCCTCCTGGGCGGGAACGGACGAAACACCCCAGGTCTCGTCAGAGGCGAGACTCGGTGCTGCACCCGGGAGATCCAATTCGGATCCGGAAGAACCGACCCAGGTCGTCACGTCATGCACCAAATAGTTGGGATGCATCCGACAACTAGGGCAGGCACACCATCCTACCTCCCCAGCTAGCGCCAAAGTAGCTCCTAGAAGAAAAGAGAGTTATGAAAATAACTAGAATTAAGTAACAAAATCAAAAAAAAACTCACCCATAACTACCCAGGAACTCCCACCGTGGGGCCACAAGCACAGCTCCACCCGATGAAACACATCAGCCTCCGCCGGGGCACCCCAGATGCATACATCTGGACGCCCATTCCGCCTCAGCAGCAGCCTGATGAGCCCACGCCACCGAGGAGCCACACTCTGTACAAAAATCGAAAGTACCCTCATACAATTGGGTATTGGGCTGGTGTACGGAGCACGTGGGGACACTACCTCACAGAATTCCATTTTGAAACAAACTATGAACGGAACTACAAAAATCGCCCCATATAAAGGGCAAAACCCCAAACGTTAGCAAAAAATTGATCAAGATGCAGTTAAAATGCATCGTGTACTTATCTTGTTTAAAGATACAAAACCCACACAATTCATTTCTTTTTTCTCTCTTTTTCAAGCCGGTACAAGATGCATTGCAATATCTCATACCAACTCTACGTGCACCAAGTTTTTTTTATTTTGTTTAAGGCAGATATCAAATTCATCACAACTTGATAAAACACCCCATACGGAATCTACACCCACACAGCTTTTCGAGAATTATTCCTCTTCAAAGAATAACTCTCTTTTTCGCGGGGGGAAGGAATGTTATATATAAAATCCTAGTACATATATGTACCCTATGTGCATATACATATATATGTATAACGTTGGAATATTATATATATATAATCCTAGGTACATATTGGACATATAAAATAAAAAAGAAAAGAAAATCATAAATTATGATTTTCAATAAACTAATCATGTACAAAACACGATTAGTTTATCTTCCAAAAAGGGTGAAGAAAATTGCATCAGCAATTTTCTTGAAATTCCAAACAATTCATAAAATTTTTCCCATCAAACGACTTGGGAAAAACAAAAGTTTCAGATTTCAACCAAGTCGTTTAATAGCAACAACCTCCACGACAAATTTTGCCTTCAGCAAAATTTGTCAGTGGAAATAATTAAATTCACAAAGAAATCAAAAAGCAAATCGTACCTTCAGTACAATTTGCCGTGAAAAAATTCAATATGTATGTACATACGTACATACATATTGTGTAAAAAGCTTTCGTGATAAGAAACGCGCGCCGCATAAATGCATTGTATGTATATGCGCGTCGCGATTTCAAACGGTGGCTGATGTTTTAAAAAGTGTAAGATTACATTTTTGCAGCCATCGTTCAACGCGAATAATTCTGGACATGTTCAAACATGTCCAGAGTTAAAAAGTTAAATTTTCTCAGGATAAGAAAATGCAACTTAGCATTTTCTATCCTGAACGACGGCTTTTGATCACGATGAATGTGATCAAGAGTTGAGTTAATTTTGAGCCATCGGAAAAGGTAGATTTTGAAAATTGGTCGGGGTCGCTTCGAGGTGATTAATTAAAAAAAAAAAAATAGAATAAGTTCGGTCGGCGGTTGATTGAATTGTTAAAAATATCCGAAGAAGATTAAAAAGTGTTGTATAGGCTAATAAAATAAGTTCGGTCGGCGGTTGATTGAATTGTTGAAAATATCAGAAGAAAATTAAAAGGTGCCGTGTAGGCTAATAGAATAAGTTAACAAAAAGACGTGTTTATAACAAATAAGGAGAGTCTTAGTGTCAATAAAGAAGGTAAAAAAGGAAAATAAAGTGTTGTGATTCCTTCATGTAAACAAAAAGCCCCGAACAGAGGAGTGATAGGGAATATCACAGTGAGTACACCCTTGAAAAATATACAACACGCCCAATTTTACCTTGACTAATGATACGTAACTTCTATTATTGGGACTTTTTCGATATCTCCGCACATTTTCGAGAAAAATGCTCAGGGAACACTTACGTGGGACACCCTGTAATTTACATAGGATGCGATTTTTGAAATTCTTCTAATTCTTCTCAACCATATTCATTTTTATTTTTTTCAGTTGGTGAATTATAACAGGGGGGCCCTAATAACTGCTTCTGTAAATAAAGATTTTGAAACACTCATTTCCTTATCGAAAGAAGGTAATGAAATCGGATTCATAGTTCGTCAGAAATATTTTTGCGGACCAGAAGCAGCTATACAACTTAATGATGAATTAGAGAATAGCAGAGTTGGGACAAGTACTGACAGACCTGATGAATATAGACTTCCAAGAAGAGGACAAGCTAGTGAAAATACTCGTGAGTATAAAAGTTGTTATGTGTAATTATACGAAAATTTCTCTAGCATTTTTCTAAGATAAATAAACTAGGTTCTAATTAGTTAAATAAAACTGATCTGATTAATTTTCTTTAACCCTTTGATGCCCACCTATATGCTTGGGCCGGATAACTGTAAACATGACGTAAGTATATGACTTGGAGTGCGTCCGGTAGGTTGTTGTGCAAAAAGATCTTCTCAGTATTATGCAGAGCATTTTTAGTTAAATATTAAAACTGTGCACAAGTGTTCTGGTCTGTTGGTTTTCCTATTGTGAGTCCATGCAAGTACAGGTTATTAGTCAAATATCTTTTTTATGATGAAGTGGTCAAAACCGGTTACTTAGGCTCTGGGTAAATTATTTAGTATAGTTTTGTTAACAGTATGATCCCGGAATTTCTCGGAGTTGCTTATTGCAGCAAATATGCAACAATGGGCGATTATGAAATTTTTGATGCGATTAGTGCGTGTCGAGTTTTGTATATATTTATTTTCTTTTCTGTTATCATTGAAAATGCTACGGCTCAAACAGTTAGCTACAAGCAAGTTGGAAGATATTATTGAGAACTGGTATGCTTCTGAGGATGAGTTCGTATGTCAGGACGATGAACATTCGAAGACGAAATACGATAAGGTTGATTAGAGCGACTAAAAGCAGAAGTTATTTGATGAAATTCAATTGTATGAAGCGAATAAAAATGAAGATATGGATGAATATATTTTTGTTGAAGGTCCTTATGAAGGCGTAAGTTGAGTACACAACGCAAGACGAGATAGCTGCAAACCACCAGCAACACAATCTTCTAAAAAATTTGAATTAAAAATATTAAAAAGGAGAAAAAATCTTTTCATAGTCCCTAATGTAAATGAAAAAGTCAACTGCATTTACTAGAAGATGAAGATGAATATAAAACACCATGTGAACACAAACAAATATTGTGGGCAAATATCAAGAACTGAACTAAAATTTATAACCCCTGAAATTGGGAAGTATTTTGGAATATAATTATACTTCTGTAAAGCCATAACGCCAGTTAATAAAAATAAACAAAAACTAACACAATAAAGAGAACAAAATAAGCAAAAATTCTTGACCATAAGAGGAATTTACAACACACGCAAATTCCGCTATGCAAACATACTTTTGATTCTGAGAATATCCATACCTGATGTCATTGCTATACAATATCAATGTGAATCATATGGATTTTTTGTGATCAGAAATACTGCCACTGCAATAACGATTTGTTATTTTAATTATTGCAATTCTGTAATAATCCCCCGCTCGAATTAGTTGTATAAATAGCCAGAAACTTCTCAATATAATTCAGATTTTTTGATCTTAAAAAGTGACTATTAATTCTCATAAGATTGGCATACTCTGCTATTTATATAACAGCGGCATACTCTGCCTTCCAGGTAAAACTTGGCATACCCTGCCTTACGATATCAAGGAATAATTGGAATATGTATAAACAAAAACAGCGGCTTCTTAGCAATCTGAGTAAGTTCGGCAGTTCTCTGCATAAATAATAATATCATTTATGAATCGTTATCTAAACAAATTCAATATGAACAGCTTCATAAAACATTGAACTCAAACCACATTACACTTCTGAATTTTGACAATTTAACAGATACTTATGGCTGAATTAGGTACGCATGCCTATCTTTGCGGATATGATGAGTAGAAACAGGTTAAAAATAAAACAAATTTTAATGAAGTTCCCCGATAGAATTCCATTGTGTTGATGTCCCTATCAACGATATTTTTTATTTTGTCTTATAATTTAGGCATATGAATGTTTCATTTTTACAATAAAATATATTCTGAACAATCTTCAAAATTGGACTTTCAAAGTTATTCACGTGCCGGAGCTTCAGGAATAACTTACACCTTCGAGCTATAGACTGGAAAAGGGATTTGATTCGACTATGGAGTGTCTCATCAGATATTGTCGTGAATATAACAGCAACACTACCAAAGTATCAAAATCTTAAAATTAATTTCGGAAGCTAGTTTTCATAAATACAGTCAGCCGTAGCCGTAATTCGAATTGTTTTGCATCGGAACAAGGATACCAAACAGACTTGGTCCTTGTTTGTTAAAAACTGACGAAAAATCAGGTGGGCGTATATCGTATATCATAAAGTAGAGGTCAGTCATAACATCTCAGTATTGTTAAATGAATTGAGAACAAAGTGTTTAATTTTTTTCTACCTATGTAGCTTTAGAGCCAATTGACACTTGTTGACGTTGGACCAATGAACAGATAAACTTTATTCAAATCAATCGCGTTCAACCATTGTGGCTAATTATAAGAAATGTATGAGCGGTGTTGATTTGGATGATATGCTCGTCGAACTGTATCGAATAATTTGCAGATCAACAAAATACTACACTAGAATTATTTACTGGTGTCTAAATGCATCAGTTACAACCGAATGGACTCTGTACTGGAGAACCAAAAGCAAAATAAATCCTGCCAAAAATGTGACCACTTCGCAATGTTTCAAGCAGGATTGTTAAGTCATTACTTTATGCTAGCAATCATATTAGACGTAAGAAGGGACGACCAGGAACACGTAAGGATGAAAGACTTGCACCAGCTCAACCATCTATACCAACATCAAGTCATTATTCTACTCCAGAATCTGTTATACCAGTAAAAA
This sequence comes from Dioctria rufipes, assembly GCA_963924295.1. Lineage (NCBI taxonomy): Eukaryota > Metazoa > Arthropoda > Insecta > Diptera > Asilidae > Dioctria > Dioctria rufipes. Next base: position 173,391,228 of record OZ002743.1, read on the forward strand.
AAACGTAGAGTACGTGATATTCTGAACAATGATAGGCGCTCTGATGAACTAGCACACCGGTTAAATGAGTAGGAAAAAATCATTCCATATCTAGCATTTATTTAAATATTTTATTTGTATGAAATTATCATTATTTTGTTTTAAATGATATACATGCTTTGATAAAAACCAATAAATTGTAAATTATTTACAAATATTTACAAATATTTACAAATTCGAAGTACAAGTATCACAAGAAACAATTTATTTTATATAGTAGTCACCGTAAGGTTTCCATTACTAAATTACATATCTTAGGTTACAGAGACTAGTACTCGAAACCTCTTCGTAACCAGTATAAACCCCTTATAGAGCTTTAATGGAGGATTATATAAAGGTTACTGTGACTTGATTTAGGTATCGTTATATAACTAAAAGCTTTATAAAATGAGTAATAAAATTATTTTACTTACCTTAAATAACTTCTTATATAACCTGGGATACTCTTGATTAATTTGCTTTGGTCACAGCAGTTGTTGCGGTAATGTTTCGGTTACCTTTATAAACTTGGTTTATAATGGTGATGGTAACACCTCCACAACGCTTGGAAGCGCATCAAACAATTCGTAGATGCACATTCAACAGAAAAAAATAAAAACAAGCATAAGCAAGCATTCAAGTTAAATAATTTCATTCACACATATTTTCGTTCATAAATTGAACAATGTGAGCTTCGTGAACTTGCAAAAGCAATGCACTTCAGTGCAGCACACGTCAGTTTGCTGACACGACATTTCACACCATTCATGCTTTGCACTGACCTCAATGAACCGGAATGCTTGAAAAGCTTGGAATGTGCATTGCGGCAAATTCTTGGATGGATTTGCGAATTTTTGATTGCACTACTCCAGGTCAATAATCTATATTGCAATGTATTGCAATGAATTGATTATTTGGTAGATTTATACGTTAGGTAGGGATAGCGAATGATAATATGAATAAGTTGATTCTGAATAAAGAAGTTACAGTACGTTTTAGAGAAGAAAAGTGTTTGACTCCTAATTCCTTTCTCTAGTAACTTCGGCAGTTTTTGACGCCATACAGTGTGCTGATATCGGCTGAGCATTCTCGCCTGCACTACACTAACAAATTCGGCCTGAAGATAGGGCAGTCTCTGACGCCTTCAGATATTAATATCGGCTGAGCTTTCTCGCCTAAAGCTATAGGCAGCTGCTATCTACAAGTACACATTGGGCGACGGTTAGGTCAAGGCAGCCATCCAGAAGCATAAGTATATCCACTACGTGGCGCCTTGATATAACCATTACACTGATTACTTTTAGTGATTGAAATGTTAGGGAAATTACTTGTCGTTAACATTATAAAACAATATAAGGCAACCTATCTTGACATAGAACCTATCTTGACATAGAATTTCGATATTCTTTTGTACTTCATTTTTATAATGTAAGGGTTTACTATTTTTACATCCTAGAATTAAAATTTTTCGGCATGCACGTGGTGAAATTCGGCTGCAATTGAAATTTTACTGTGAATATCATCATAGATACTTCTAAAAAATACAGACCGCTCCAGAAATAAGCAATACTTAATTATTTTAATTAAATATGAAAAAATTTAAAATTTTCACTTAGGTGATATCAATTGATAAAAGTAACATTACATAATTTAGAAAAATTATATATCTAAAATGATGTATTTTCGTCATATAAAATTAAAACGGAAGCAATTTAAATAATTGGCTTAACCGACATTTTCTTTTTTATATGCAATGTAGAGATGAAAAAATGGCTGCTTTGAACAAATTACCATTATAAAAATGCAATGACTTTTAAATAAACTCTGGCTCTGTTATATAAACTGAATGACCCTTATAAAACTTATAGAAATATTATATAAACTAAGGGAACTACCGTATGTATAGCCTTTAGTCATAATATGTTACCTGTGGTATTGTTATATATCTTATAGTAACAAAAAATAGACGTTAGTGATCTTATATACCCTTTGGTTATATTGTGTTACCTTTGGTAACATTATATATCTTAAAGTAATTACAAAATGTTTGTGTCATGTTCATCTTAGAATATGTAGTGTAGTGTAGTGAATAATTTTACTGACAAAAAAAAAGATGTCATATAAAATCGTGCATATTAAAGCGGCAGGCCAAGAAGACCTACTTTGTGTATTGTCGCAACAGCTCGGAAAAATAAAGGCATATTGAAATGGCCAAATACGAAAAAATGTATGTTACTAAAAGTTTCCAATTTTTATAACAGTCACCTTCGTTACTAAAATGCCATAAATAAATGAAAATAATTTTGTAATGGCTCCTTTCGATACTAAAAGTCATTTGTGTTTATAACGGTCACCGTACTTACTACACCAAAAAATTTTACGATATTTTATAGTGGGTATATGTATTACCGAAAGTTCCCAATTTTTATTGAAGTCAACTAAATAACCACGGATATATATAGCTTATATAAAACTTTCTTATGTACTTTTTAGTATGGTTATATAGACTGGTGATTGAAACATCACCAACTTATTGTAATAAGATTGCTCTGATGTCACACGTAAAACTGTCCATGATTATTTATTGTTGTAATTTGTATCAGAATTCTGTTGAAGAGGCAGAGCGCTGCCGTACTTATTATTGGATAGCTAAGAAGCCGCTGTTTTTTAAGATATCCCTTGGTGTTATTAAATGGTAGAATATGGCAGAGTATGCCGATTTTTTTATTTGATTTAAAGGCGGAGTATGCCAAAGTAATATGTGCCGCTTATAAAACTACCCATCATCTTCAGTCACCAAAAATTGGAAAAATTGTTACTTGGGATGAGTACAAGTCTCAGTGCGGGGTACTTAAAATTTTTCAAGTACAAGTCCAAATACTGGTACTTTCGTCCTCATAGAGGGTCTTATGAGTACAAGCACCTGGACTTATACTATTGAAGAAATATTAAGTCCAGGTCTTGGTACTAGGACTAGTACTAGTACTTAAGTACCAATGTACTTTAGTACTTTACAGTTCTGCTCGATATCCTGCCTCAATCGCCTAGAGTTAGTTACACATATAGAACAACCTCTTTAGCGTGAACTTCTATCACCAGCTTTATGAAGCATTTTACAAACGTTTTTTAGATTTATACAGAAATATTAAAATGCATCAATAGCCTTTTTTAATTGTCACAATTAACTCGGGCATCAAAGAGTTAATAGGTATTTGGGTTATTGGGCTCAAAATATAATTTTTGTATAAGACCGAGGGGCGTTAACGAAATCATTATTAGCTGCTCCTTTTTATTTATTATGTATATTAATCTTTCATATTACAAATGTGCCAAATATTTTTTGGCCTTAAAACTGCCTTTTTTTAAAAGACAAAATTAATTCAATTTTTTTCTCGACTTTGTACAACAATTAATTTATAATCACTTTTCTGACCACCACAAAAATTTTGGCAGTAGAATTTCAAATAGGGGGAGGGGGAACTTCTATGGAACGAAAAAAAGGCGTTTGAAATAATTCATAGCACATTGAAGATACATTTTCAAGAAACATAAACTTTTATTTCTGCGGCCATCTATTGAGTAATAAACCAAACTACTCTTGCAAACATTGAATATCTCTATTAATTATATTTTCAATTTTGTTTTTCAGTACAATCATTATTATTATTATTTTTTTTTTAATTTAGTGGATGCAATATTGGACATGAGAAAATTTGTTGACATTAAGCAAATTGAGGAAAGCGAAAACTGGTTAAGAAATCACCTTGATGTCGACAATTTAGAAAATTTCCAAGTAAATAACAAGGCTATATTTGAAAAAATGGCAAACCATGACAGAATTCGTCTCAAAATTTTTAAAGATATTGGAGAAGGTCTGAATGAGGTAAATCATTTTTTGTTTCTGTTTTTTTTAACTTTGTTATATTAAAAGTCTCCTAAATATCAGAGTTTAATTAAAGCATGCTTGAGATATGCCCGAGAACAAAATGCAAAAACTGTTGGACAATTTGCTAGTGAATATGAAATTTCCTCTCTACAAATACACAAGCTCGCAAATGAATTGGCAAACAAAATTAAAGATATGACACCAGCTGAAGTGAAACAACGTTATGGAGTCGATATGACCACGACCATAGAAACCCGCATGGAATACTCGGACATACCGAAAAAAAGAACTAATGTTATGTTTTCCGATGAACCAGATCAGAGAAACTTAAACCAAATGAAAAAGAATGCCATGAAGAGAATGGGAATATCTAATGCGGGTGCAATTATTGAAAATTGGAAGACATCAATTAGAGTTACTGAAGCAAAAACTATCTCATCTCCAGAGGCAGACCTACAGACACTTGCTAATGAAATTATTAATGCAGGTGATCTAGCATTTCAAAAAGTAGAATATCATTCCATAAATGCAGCAACGTACTTTAGTAAATATAGAGATGTTGATGTTGGGCGGTTTCCAAGGGTTCGTAATTGATATCATTTTAAATATAAACTTTTATTTCTTGTAAGAAGTCCAGCAAGTTTATCAAAAGGTTCTACCAAAACCAACAACTTAAGTATTTCACTGCTCGATAGTTTGCTGCTTTATCGCAGCAAAGTCTTTCAGATCATATCTTTTCTTATCCATTAAGAACACATTCATATCACGATATCTTTCTGTATCTCTCCTTAAATTTGTAGAAGGTTTGGAAATACGTGGTGGAAAAAAAACTACGATCATATTATAATAGGGTAGCTTTTGGTTTTTGAAAAATAAAGTATAAGGAGATATATAAAAGTATAAGGAGATATATAAAAGTATAAGGAGATATATGAATGATGTAAATAAAATAATTTTAAACTAATTTAAAAAAACACTTGGCAGTTTATGTTTCACGTTATAAATATATTTGCCATTTTTTAAAAAATAAAAACTATTTTAGAAAGCGATTATTACCTTCCTACCTAAAATTAAAGAGTGCTTATCTAATATGAAAATTATTGAAATAAGTAAAGATCCAACTAATAAATTTTATAAAACTGTATAGTTCCATAGTTAAAGCAGGGTTAATCTTAGACAATTTATTGTAAGAATAGATATCCTTCTGCGCCGCTTCTATATGGTTCACCGAAACCTCACAAAACGGTGCACCAGTTCGCCCTTTTTCTTTCGCTTATAATGCACCTGCGTAAAAGGTGAATAAATTTTTAAATAAAATATTACCGCCATTAACTTTGAACCTAAGTTTTTAATCAATAATTCCCTAGAATGATTCATTTGTCACTGATAACGCTAAATTCATTTCATTTGATGTTAGTAATTTGTTTCCGTTATTCCTTTAATTTAATTAAAAACTGTTTTATATGAAATAATTGAAACAGAAATCTTAGACAAAAATAAAACATCGCAATTGATTAGTTTAATAGACCTGTGTATTGACCAAACTTATAGTATTCCTAATTTAACGAGAAATTTAAACATTCAGAGTGATTTTGTGAGTAAAATCATAAATAAATTAGACAAAAACATTTTATTTACTGTAGAACTAGACAATCATAAAATTACTGTGCATTTCGTCTCTTTGAGATGATTTATCACAACAAGGACTGGGAGTGATTATTAAGAAGTTCACCAAACTTTTTGACCTTGATTAAATACCTTGGTTATAACTTTAATTAAACACCACCTTAATTCCGGTACCGATATATTATTTTATTAATCGCACTTTTTAAATAGTTTGACAACTTTTACTGACATAATACTACTGCTATAAAAATACTTTATTTTACTTCATTTTTACTTTTAGTTATATATCCCAGAATTTGAGAGCTACCGTTGGTCGGGGGTCTCTTGAACATTACCAAAAAATACCTTCTTCTTTTCCTAGCGATTGAGTTTCCTCGATAATTGCTAATCGGCTAAAGCTCAGTAGAGGGACGAAAAATTTGGTAATTACACTTAATACTAATAAAAAAGTTTTTTTCTATAGGCTATGTTGAGTTGGCAGTAGATTTAAAGAACTTATTGATTTTTTGTTGAAAGATTGTGAGAACGGGTAAATATTTATATTTTTTGTTGAATGGTGAAAGCTTGTCGGGAGATAAGAATTAATTGATTTTAATAAAGAGTTATACGCAATCGTGACTATAGCATTAAAAAATGGATATAATGAGAGTACAATTATCTGTATTCTCAAGAAGAAATCTCTCAATCACGTTGTCGATTCCATTTATCCTTCAGTGCAACGGAATAGTCAAGATGCCAAACATAAGAAGATCACAGACATAGAAGGTTTATCTAATAAAATCAAAATTATATATATTCGAATTCTAATATAATTCCAATAGATAAACTCTTGAACATTTGCTCACCAATATCAAGATAAAACCTAAAATTGATGCATTGAATAAAATTGGAGTACATAAGGTAAACTGTAACGAATGACAAGCTCTTTAACTAAGGAAGAAAAAAAGATCTTTTAAGCCAAGATTTTCTGAAACCGAACTCTGTCTTTGCAAAACATCTGCGCGATAATATACATTCTGGTTAAACAACATGGAACTAGTACATTGCTTAAAAAGGTGGGAAAATGTTAGATTAGTATGAAATCAGAAAGCAATAGGAGAATGGTACTTTTCTAGTAAATTACCAAATTGATTTCAGTAACAGAAGCCCTCTACTAGATCCTGGTCTAGTCACCACAATCACATTCGATAGTTAGTAGTCGTTTAGCCTTGATAGTGTTCTGATCGAAGGAAACAAATATTAAAAGTATATTTCTAACGTGCAACATAAGATGCCAAGTGTTTTCCTAAATTTGTTTAAATTTATTTTACCTTACATCATGTGTAATGTGTTTCACGAAGTACCAAGTATGATTAAACAAGATACTTATATAAAGTTATACCGGATTATATCAAAAAGAAAATGAACGATGCTATGTTTGATGTGTTGATATCGTGGGTTTTTTGTCGCCTCTAATTCAGATTTAGGAAATTCAAATTACTGGTTTGACTGACTTTAATGTAGTAAACCAAGAGTTTGTCTAAATGTAAAAAAGAATGTTTTCTAAAGTTTTGTTTTATTCTTTTTCTTAATTTTTTTTTCCCTTCTATTAGAAAATTTTATTGTTAATTATAATACGGTCTTAGCTCTAGCATAGTAAGTTTCTAAACAAAAATATCTACTAAACTCCAAACAACTTTCTGTAATTTTCAGATATTTTTGGTTGATGCGAATGCTACAATTCAATCATGCCGCGGGTCAATAGCAGCCCGAGTTTTTGATGCTACGCGACCGAAAGATAGAAATGTTCGTCGATTAGTTTTTTGGAGCTTAGATGATGAAAGTTACGCAAAAAGTACAGTGGTGGCTGTGAATAAAACTACTAGAGAAATCCGAATTCAGAATTTCTCAGTTAATAAAAGTAAAACTTCCGCAAATGTTACGAAAAACGCAAAACAAGCTATCTTTGATTATTGGGAAACAAACTTTGATTACGATAATTTGAATACATCGCTACGAACCATGGTTGACTCTATAAAGACGCATTGCACAGGTTTGAAAAAAAAATAATAATATGTAATTAGGAACTCTCCTTTAATTCAACTTTTTATCATAGAATATGTTGGACCGCAAATGGTTCGAGCTGGTCTAAATCACGACGAAACAGTAGAAGATATTCAAAGTTTGTCATCAATTCGATTTGCTACTCTGGAGCATGCCATTTGTCACGTCTTGAAACATGGTCAAAATTTATCTAGTGCCGAACTTGTTGCAGATGCTCGAAATTATTTCAATGTAAATTTTCTTTATAGAGTGGCTTTAATATTTTTTATAATTAATACTTAAAATTTAATAACTATATTATATACAGAAAGCACAAGAAATTATAAAATCAACTGTGGACCACCCAGAAAATGTCTCATCTTCATGGACTCAGACAGGTTCGGCTAGAGATTTCATCTTCTATAGAAAATTACCAAATGGAGTAGAAAAGGTTGTTGTTCTCGTGCGGGAGGGTGGCGACGTAATTATGAAGACATATTTTGTTGACAATAAAATGACTGACATCCCAACACAAGTGAAACACTATTATCGGGGACCTGTAGACGTTAAGCATGTAGATTTACGCAGTTTTTATTTCCAATTGATGACTTTGGTGCCGGTAGGTATTTCTAATAAGAAAATAGTAATAATAAGCACCAATCGAAATGTAAAAGCTAACGACAATCTTTAATTGTTTACTAATTTTTAGCGTTATGGAGTTCTCTTATGCAAGCCTTTCCCTATATCCTCGATTGTCCAAAGGATTAATCTAATAGTGTTATAAGAAATATTTGAAAGAAACCGAGAGAGAGCTTTAAAAAGCAACGTTAAAGCATTCTGGGCTTATACAAAAACACTGAAATTATCAAATATCTTTCCTAGTGAAATGTATTATGATAATACACTTTTCAATACACCTCAAAATATTTGTGATAGTCTTGCTCGTTATTTCAAAACAGTATATTCTGACAACATTAGTGATAATGACTTGTCCACATGCACAGTTGCCTCAGCACCCCTCTCATCTCCTCTATCTTCCACCACTTCTACTTCTATTTCTGTGTTTCGAATCACTTCGCAAGATATACAAACAATTCTTCTAGGTTTAGTTATAATTAAGAAAGCAGGACCCGACGCTGTACCAAATATCTTCTTAAAGAATTGCTCTACAGTCTTAAGTACCCCAATAAGCGTATTATTCAATTTGTCATTACATCGCAAAGTTTATGCATCCACGCTAAAGAAATCTTTCGTTAATCCTATCTTAAAATGCGGCGAGCCTAAATCCATAACAAATTACAGACCTATATCCATCTCCAATAGTCTTGCTCTTGTGTTTGAAAAAATAATTTACGACCAACTTCTTCCCCAAACAATCTGCATTTTCAACTCTCAACAACATGGGTTCCTTCCGGGTAAGTCCACTGTCACTAACTTAGCGATATATACTAACAAAATTGCAGGTGCGCTTGATGAGGGGAAACAAGTTGATTCTATTCAAACTGATTTTTCAAAGGCTTTTGATAAGATCAGGCACTCTCGTATATTACTAAAAATGTCTTGTTTAGGTTTTCATACAAATCTAATAGGATGGTTTGCGTCATATCTCCGTGAACGACTCCAGATAGTAGTTTTAAATAGTTATCAGTCTACCCCGTTTGTATAAACGTCTGGTGTCCCGCAAGGTACCATTCTTGGTCCTTATTTATTCCTCATGTACATTAATGACCTACCCCTCCAACTAAGAAGTTAATGTCTTTTATATGCAGATGATGCAACAATTTTTAAAGTTATTGAGGCAGAAGGGGACTGCATGTCTTTACAGAGTGATATTCTTGTTTTAGAGAACTAGAGCAAAGATAATTTTTTGCCGTTGAATATATCCAAGTGTAAAACCCTAACTTTTTCTAGAAAAACAAATACCATACATTACCATTACAAATTTGCTGATATCTGTCTTAACCGTGTTACTGAATTGAAAGACCTGGGTATTATATTCGAACAGAAACTATTATTTCAGTCACACATCTACTGGATTACTTCCAAAGCTTTTAGTTTACTTGGGTTCTTATTCCGAATTTGTAAATATTTTAAATCTTCATCTTCTTTTATTACCCTTTACAATTCCTTAATAAGAAGTCACCTCGAATACGCGTGCACTATCTGGAATCCTTTTTATGGTGTGTATATACAACAGATTGAATCTGTGCAGAAGAAATTTTATTTATTGACAAATGTGGTATCTCTACCCTCGAAAAGCGGCGTCTTTTCCTAGATGAAATCTTCTTGTTTAAGATAATACATAACGATATTCGTTGCCCTGAATTATTAAGCAGCATTAATTTTGTTAATCCAACTAGAGTTACCCGTTCACCTTTAACTTTCCAGATCCCTACTGCCAGAACCAATCTGCGTTATAAATCTCCTACTTATAGGATTCAGAAAAATCATAATGACCTACTAAACGATGTTGCCATCCTCAGCATTACCCTCTACTAATTTAAAACTGTTATCAGAAATGAAATTGAGACTCCGCAATCAGAGTAACCATTATATAATAATAATTCAATACTAAGAATCATTGTATATTTCCCCATTTGTTGATTCATGAAATTTCCTTAAGCTTTCATTATTTAATTTTAATCTTTTTACCTTTAATTATTCCCTGTTATCTTGAATTTTTGATAGTAATTCATCTAATCTTCAATAGCTATTAATAATAACTTTATATTGAATTCCATAATACTTACCTATATAGCATCTAGCTTTTTTAATTAAAATTTGTTATTGTTTTAAATCTTCTTTGCAACTTTTATGCATATTACTTTTGTATTTTCTAGTTATTAAGATCCCGGTAGCTTTTAATTGTGACCAGTCTGTAAGCTATCGCTGGAAATTTTTGAATAAATAAATAAACGTTATATGCTAACAAGAAGTGATGCAAATAGAGAAATGACACGAACAATAGTCGTAGTGGCTGGTCATTACTTTAGGGATGATGGTACAGTCAATGCTTCTGATTTAGCGAATGGCATAAACATTCCTTTCCAGTTGAAAGTGTGAAATTTAGTGTAAATTTGAATTCATAGATTTAAAAATATTAGTATTTGAATCTATACAATTTTAAGTGATAGCTATGAAAGACGGATTAGGATTCCCATTTAATGTAGATAATCGGAAGCGATACTATGTATATGCAAAGATAAAGAACTATCGACTCCTCATTTCCATAGAACGTAGTTTACTCAAATTAAATTTTTCAATTACTGTCAGATATAAAATTTTCTTTCTTTCTATTTTTAAGAATAATCAACTACGAGTGATGTAATTATAAAACCAGGAGCTAAAGATGTAAGATGTGGGTTCCCATATAACGACTATGTCCTATAACGACTAAACTGTATATTAGTATATATAAAAATACAAATGATGAGTATATTTAATTTTATGGCTAACCTGTGCTGTGCTTTTAGAAGGTTAACTGAGAAAAAGTTCTAAAAGCTTTCCTCTTTTCTTTCTTCTCTTTTATGAACAGTTAAAAGTGATATCGTTATTGCTCTCTTGTCAAGTCTTAAAAGCATTTTAGGCTCTTACTTTACAAATCCTTTCCACGCCCATTTAAAAGTAAGATAATTAATCGGGTTCTCGTTCTACACACATAAAGTTTGAACATCTGGGATTGATCTGGTTCCCTCAGGAAGAGGTACAAGTTTTCTACAAAACCATTCTTTTATATTTGCAGCATCTATTATTGCAGTGAAATCATTTTCGAAGGAATTTTTCTTTTAACATTAATCTTTCTCCTTTCGTTGCAGAAGTATGGAAGCTACGCAAACAATGTAAAGGTCATTTAATCCGATGGTTTCGATAGGAATTGTGTCGACCTTGCGAGCGGAATTATTTCGCATTCAAAGATTGTTGCTGATATAAAGAAGGCGATGAATGAAGGTTTCGGAAAGATGTGAAATTGTGTTATTATGACACTCTATGACTTCAAGATTTTTGACAAACATTGTGATTTAAGTTGCACTTTAGATACCCGTCAACTGTGTATTATATTCCGTTAATAAATGGAATAAGGAGTTATTGTATATCGCAAACTGAAATAAAAAGGAAAGTATAAAATAAAGTAATCTATAACATTAACATATTTTTTATTTCTTAAAATTTTTGGAGATCAACTTTTGTTGCGGTGCCAGCAGGTTCTAATATATCCATTGCACGTACGACACAAAAGTTCATAATCTTTATCTTAAAAGCAAAGGTTTAAAACTCAAACCCCCCCTATATAAAATTTATGAATTATAGTGGGTGTCAATTCAAAGCAAAGATCTTCGGTCTTATCGCAAATTTGAAAGGTCAGTATAGAGACTTTATATAGGAGCATAGATGGAAAAGAGGAAGAGTCTGAGTGATCTGCATGCAATTACTTTGTTCCACATCACTGCTTAGATTATATTTTAAATTACTTTCGATGTGTTTCACCCTGGAGTTATGAGAATAATAATTACACTATTTTATTAGATTACCGAAAATCGCTTCTATTTAACGCAAGAAGGTAAAGTCATCGAAATGAGTCTAGAACTCTATAGCTTGTATTTTCTCGACACTTATCATTTGTATATTCCTGAGAGACTATAGTCGAAAATTCTATACAAGTGATAGTATATCTATACTATATACGTTGTAGTCTTCCAATGGAACAACTGCACTGAAAAAAGAGATTATTTATGAAGAACGTGAATATTTATTTGAACGTGGCTTTTCCGATATAAATCTGCCATATTTCGTGGGAAGAACATTTGAGTATCCGAAACATTTCAGCATATTTCAGTAAAATACAGAATTTATTTGAATATAATTTATTTCCTTTAAACAAAGTGCATTTTCTATTTTTCTACAACTTTCACATAGTTTTAATGCAAATAATCCACGAGTATTTATAGAGGTGCATTTTTTTAGAGTGATTTATGATGCTCTGATTTGTTTGATTTTTTCTTGGTTAAATCAGATTTATTTGTAAGAGGGAAATATAAAGTTGTTCTACGACAGCACCAGGCCACCCTTTTAGCTCCCAGGATTTCGCCACAGATGGCGCCACCGTCGCTAGATGGCTTGAGTCCATACTAAATGTAGGTTTGTGTCTTGGCTGTATTGGTTTAAATCTTGGATGCGCCATTGTATTGTGTCTTGACTGTACTGGTTTATATCATGAACGCACCATTGAGTCTTGACTGCGCCCTAGCGTGATTAACCGGTACTACCAGCATGCTCCGGAGATGTGTCATTTGGTCTTGACTGCACTCTAGCGACATTAGCTGATACTACCAGTATGCTCCGGTTTTCTTAGATAGATATGTGGTGCACCTAAATGTAGGCTTTTTTATTATGATTTTTCTTGAGCGCGATGACGTCATTCTGATATCTACAACTTCCCCACTAATAAATCGTCAAGCAAGAAAACAGGGTGGTAGTACCTGCTAATGTCGCTAGGGAACCTTCCTTTCCCTCGAGGTGAACAACATATGAAGTACCGGCTAATTCCGCTAGGGAACCGGTGTTTGCACTCGAAAGAACAACTGTGACTTTTCAATATAAGCACCCCCTAAATCCAATAATATTAATTTGCTGCGAAAACATCAAGCCAAAATGAATTCATGTTGGAAATTCGAATGTTGCTGATATCTACAACTTCCCTGCTAAGAACACTTATGTAGGTGCAGCATTTGAAAACAGCAAAACCATGATGACGTCATACGTGATATCTACAACTTCCCCGCTAATAGAAGAAAAAAAAAAACAGCCTAGGCGCAACATTTAATGTTTGACACCCAGAGCCCTCACTGACATCTTCTAGAATCTGTTCATGGTTATGTCATGTTGTGAAATTCGAATGATGCTGATATCTACAACCTCCCTGCTAATGATAATTACGCATCACACCACATTACTAATTGCCAATTAGCTAATTGCCAATTAGCTAATGACCAAGCAAGCTGTTAATTATTTGAACAAATGTCGCTAATATCACGAAAACCAAAGCTTGTATAGGATTTCTGATGAAAATTTCGTTCCCCTTCCCACCCCACACCCCCAAGAATCCATTTCCATGAGCAAAAATAACTTGAATTATTAATACGCTAATATCTCGAAAACCAGAGCCCGTAGAGGATTTCTGATGAAAATTTCATTACCTCCCTCCCTATCTTTATTATTCCCCCCACATACCACCCATTTAGAATCCATTCGCATGAAAAATTTCCTACTATTAACTTTAGTTATTAGTAATATTAGTTCAAAACCAAAAGCCTACATTGAGGCGCTCAAGAAAAATCATAATAAAAAAGCCTACATTTAGATGCACCACATATCTATCTAAGAAAACCGTAATACCGAAGCATACTGGTAGTACCGGCTAATGCCACTAGAGCACAGTTAAGACCAAATGACACATCCCGGAGCTTGCTGGATTAACGGGTACTTAATCCCGCTAGGGCACAGTCAAGGATCAGTGGTGCATCCAAGACATAAACCAGTACAGTCAAGACACAATACAATGGTGCATCCCAGATATAAACCAGTACAGTTAAGACACAAACCTACATTTAGTATGGACTTAAATCACCTAGCGACAGTGGCGCCATCTGTGGCGAAATCCTGGAAGCTAAAACGGTGGCCTGGTGCTGTCATAGAACAACTACTTTCACGCTCAAATAGAACTGTTGGTGTAGGAGAAGATGTGGATCTCTTAGTAATTTTGCTTGCTCGCACTCTGATTGATGAAAAATCTTCTTCCTCAAATCGGGCGAGGGTAAAGTGTATAGATAACTTTACTCTTCTCGAAGTTTCAACGATCACGAATACAAGGATCATCTTCTACCTCTGCACGATTACACTGGATATGACGCAACGTTTGCTCTTTTTCATAAAGGGAAAACTGGAACTCTGAAACTTTTTACAAAATGTCAAGACCCACGTGCTGCAGCACAAATTTTCAACAAGAGTGATGCTTCTCGGGAATCAATTTCCTCGGATGGAACTCGAATCTTTCCATCTGTATATGACGCTGCAGTTAAACAAGTTGACTTGGACGCATAACGTTATCTTTGCTTTATGAAAGCTGTAGGCAGAAACAAGTCGGTAAATTTATGTTTATTACCCCCAACAGATGATGCAACTACTTGTATCGTGTTTACGGTACGGTGCAATATTGGTTAGGAAATCAGCTGAACGTTCAAGATTGGGGTGGGTATTCAAAAATGGCATACTAGTTGTAATAAAAATATTGCAACCTCCTGCCTCGGAGCGTATTTTGACCATGATTTTTGGCAACTGTTCGAAAGGCAGTGGCGCATTGTGCGGCTGTTGAAAGTTGGGCCTCCAATGTTCACCAGTGTGCGGCAATTACCGTGGGACGTCTTGCCTGAATGTTGCCCTAATTTTAGATTCGATATAAGAAAGAAACGATATCAGCCACCCAGAAATCGATTCGATCAATTCCGAGCAATCTCGGAATATCCCACCAGTCTCGTGAGAAAATCAACAACAATTCGAGAAAGAAGAGGAAGAAACCGAAAGGGAATAAGCTGACAGAAATTACTTACATAAACAAACTTAATTTTATTAGTTATGTACTCCTAAATATTCATGCAGAAAAAGACATTTCCTGACATGCTTAATATTTTTACATCTTTATGTTAGAATAAGACAATCATAACGTTAATTTTGCATAGTCTCATTGATACCAGAATGTCTATAAAAATGTGAAAACGGGGAGATACCTAGACTACGATCAATGGAGTTTCAATGGCAGATTACGGGAAAATTATCAGTGTTATCAATAACTTTTATACCACCTTTTTAGTAGAGATTTTTCCGCTCTTCCTTTTTCATATATATACCTTATAGCCATAAAACCGACAGGAACGAAAATATTCGTAATAAAAAATATTTGGAGCGGTAAGAAGAAAGGTAAGTATAACCCAGTTTTAAGCTTGATTGGAATTTTTCCGAAGATGAGCCCATTTTTCTAAATTTTTGGACTATATATAGGATTTTCAATCCCCATTACAAGAACAACAGAATGATGATGAGTTGAAAGAACTCATTTCCAATACTGAAAAAGTCCTAACTCCAATGGAAAATATAGAACTATTGTGTGAAGCGTCCACTGCTACTAATAGACCGTACATACCAGCACTTTTACGACTTATCTCATAATTTATTTCATCTTTAAATTAAGGCTATACAAAAACTCATAATTTCAAAGTATTTCTGTCACAAACTTGTCTTCCGTGCTAGAAAGCGAAAGTCCACCGACAAATATCATATCCTCCTGGTACATTCAAAACACCTATAGAAAAATTTGAGTATATCCTTTTGAATATAGTGGGGCCATTACCGCCATCCAATGGATAAACTTATCTGTTAACAAATAAAGACCGCCTTTTACATTGGTCCGAAGCCATTGCAATCAAAAATATCCAGGCATAAAGAATATACAAGATCCAAGTCAAGTAGTGGATATCTCGTTACGGCGTTACCTAAGACGCTGTCGACGGATCAAGGATCACAATTCGAATTTTTACTTATCCAAGAGCTCGGAAATAAGTTAGGCATTTCTTGTATAAGGACCACAACATATTGTTGTCCACAAACTAACAGTGCAATTGAAAGATTTCATCGGCAGCTAAAAGTATCAGTAGTTACCCTGGATTCTTCTAGAAATTCGCTCAGCGGTAGTAGACGACTTTGACCTTTTGCCAGCTAAACTGCTCTATGATCAGCCATTAAAACTTCCTGGAAAATTGCTCACTTCAGACGCCAGCTGATTTTGGAATTTCTAGTGCCTAAGCCAGAAAGATTCAACAGATTCCTATCTAGCTCTCTGTGGCGTCGCTTTTGTATTCTCTAAATTTATGTATTGCTCTATTGTACTGAACTGTTTAGTGCAGCATTAATGTCAGTTATATTACTGTTCTATCCCATCTACTTATTTTCTTTTCTTATTCAAAGTGTTAGTATTTGATAGCTACAATAAATTCCTTGTACTGTTAAGTTTAACTATTTCTGGTGACCTCCATTACAACGATATGCGCAAACATTTTCGAATCGATTCACACTTTCTGTAAGATGGACGACACTAAAAATACTTCAAGCTATCTATTATGTAAATATGTATTCACCAACATCAATGAATTAAGAATTTTCGTTTCTTTCAATATAAACTGAAACTAGATTAATCCTAATGTGAGCCATTTTCTAACAGAGTATTGATCAAAAACACAACCCTTCCAGGTTTCAGTGGAAATAGGTCTGAAGCCGTATCATTGTTGTTTTCGAATTTACTTTAGAAAGTAGGCATGTCGGTAGTTTATTCTTTTTTTTTTTTATAAACAATCGACCAAGCGCACGTATTTCTATATCACAATATCTATAAGAAAAGATGTTCAGGGGCTACGGCAGTCAGAAATTAGTTTTCCTGATGAATATTGGCTCCTGCTGATACGAAAAACCTTATTTTCTGTTATCTGTAAGAAATGAGATATATTAATATTTAAATTTCTACAACCTGTTAAGGCTCGTTTCAACTGCAGTCTTCAGACAGTGCGCCCACCTAAAAATTGACTGAAATAGAGCAAAAAGGAAAGTCTTTAACTATGCGTAGTCAAAGTTTTCTTCGCTTATCCACTGAAATCGTGCAGAATACAAATGAAAAGTATTAAACTGTGTTTTGGAAGACAGGATACAACATTTCAATGCTAGAATTCTTGTGTGCAGACAATGTTTTATGCTGTCCGATTTTATTCTAAAGACTTTGCATTACACGGGTCATCTGCTATTTTATAATTGAAGAAAATAGTAAAAATGAATTTTGATGACAAAAATAAAGCAATTTGCCCTGCAGCATTTATTATCGTATCGACTGAAGAGAAAGCGAAGGCAGCAGCCGTGGTGTTGGGTAAGATCATATTTAAAAACAAGACGTCAGCCAGGTTGAATAGATTTAATAAACAATCTTAAACTAGATACGCTTAGTGGATTGCGCAATTTCGCGAGAATTTCATACGCAGACTTTGAACATTTAATCTGTGCTATTGGCCATTAAGTGAAGAAACAAAACACGTGTTTCCACCAATGCGTTTCTGTTGAGAAGCAGTTAGCTATAACCCTCAGGTTCTGCGAAGATCCATATATGAGAATATCATATTTATTCCAGGATGCAAAAGAACTGATGTTCAGAATTGTACCAGGGGTTTGCGAAGCTCATATTTATGCTCTCTCTTGTGGCAATCTAGGCATAAAAGCAACCGTGTTTGAAAACTATCACTCGAAAAATACCGTATCTTTAATTGTCTGTACTACGTGTGTTTTGCGTTTTCCATATTAACTGGAAAACAAAAGATCTTCCTAAACAAGCTATTTTAAGCATTTGCAAGGTCTTTTTACGTGTATCCACTGGGTTCACTTATCCGCGCATAGTTTCAGCAGAAGCTCTCCGCACCGACGCAAGAATTTTTCTAAAGGTTATGTTTCGTATCCACTGGAATATCGGTGTGCGTGTGTAATCTCCGCAGAATGAGAACACAAGCCATTTCGTATCTCCACACATTAATAATGTGTGGGGACAGTGCGTAGAGAAAACAAACTTTTGAAGGATACCCACCTTTACATATGAGCTGCTCTTGTCATCTGCAAGAATTCTCAGGAGTATATATATCACCATTGAGCAGGAGCGTATCTAGCTAGAAGGCACGTGGAGCGTACGTTTGAAAATAAGGATTGTAGTAAATCCTTTTTTTTTTAACAAAATAATTCACTGCCCAGTAAATCTATTGTACTGCAATTTTTGTAAAAAACATAAATATTTCTGGAATCATATCACATTGAAACGTTTAGGAACGCCGCCTTTATAGCTACTGCACTGGGCATCGCTCTGATTTAGATCGGAGCTATTGAAACCTATAGAGAAAACAGGAAGTGTTGATACCTGTAAAATTCATGTACGTGGCGTGGCTTTTCTCGGGGGTTTGCAGCAAGACAGAGCCTATTCGGATAAAGACGATGGTAGGCTTGTTTTAATTCAAAACAGCTGCGAAAGGGTTTTTAATAAGTGTTCGATGTAAAGACGGTTTGCTAGAATATTATCGGCATGGCAAAACAAATATTTAAGGAAACAATTATAACTCGTTATTAGAGAAACTCAGCGAAACTACACAACGTCAAACAAATCGTTGTGTATTGTTGTAGTTAGTTATAACACACACTTAAAATAAGAGATTAACTTTGGAAAAATTTTGTTTTTATTATTTTGTTAAATGTGCTATAGTTTTACAAGAATACTTTTCAAAAATGTTAAATAAAAACAAAATAAATCTGGAAGTTGAGAATGTGAGAAAGTAGCGATCAGAATCTTATAGAAATTGATTTATCGGTTGATTTTGCTTAAAGGAATGTTGATGACTGCCCACTTGAACTTAGTAACGATAAATGCAACCAAATAATAAAAGCGAAAGAGTGTACTTTTCATACCTATCAATTGAATCTATATTCAGAACTGAAACAAGTCTAAAATACTGCACAGAATATCTACGACTCCATTATCCAGAGAGAAAACTTCTTTCTGCCCAGAATATTAGACAAAATATCTTGCCAAAATGCAAACGTAGCAAAGGTTTCTGGTCCCAGGTCAAAACCATCAGAACCAACTTCACCAGTTCCTCTATACCTTCACTACTTAACAATGGTGAAGTGGTTGTTGACTCCCTGGATAAAACTAATATTTTAGCTGCTATATTCGCTTCAAACTCTCTTTACAGACACTTCTTTAGCATCTCCCGTGTGGATGTAAACAAGACCCAATACATATCCATACGAGAGTTGTATTTAAAGTTCTTAAGGAGATCAACGTCTCCAAAGCCGCAGGTCCCGATGACTTCGAACCTCGATTAATTGAAAACTATGCCTCATCCTTGGCTAAGGCCCTATACAAACTATTCTACGTATCTTATTCGACAGGAAAGTGTCCTGTAATGTATGTATATATAAACCTTTCAATTAAAATTTATGTCACCTCATATAGATAAGATTACATAACGAATCAATGCACTGTAAAGCCATGATCACAGACAAGGAAAATAAACAATTATCGAAACGATAATTGAAAGAAAATAAAAACAAAACAAATTGCTCGACCTTAACAGAAATTTGCAACACAAGCAAATTTCGCTATGCAAGCAAAATGTTAAATTATAATTGTGTCTGTGGTCATCGCTATAACAAATCAATCAATGAATCATATAGAAGTTCAGTGATCAAAATTGTTGACACTGCAACTATGATTTGTAATTTCATTTATTGCAATTTGGCAATAACTCCCCCTTTTAGAATTATTGAACATATTGAATCCTATGTAAACTATTTGTATAAATAACCAAGCATTGGTCATTACAGCGGCATACTCTGCCTTAGCAAAATTCAAGTTCGGCATACTCTGCCATCCCTCCATAATAGCGGCATACTCTGCCTTTGTACAGATATAACAGCGGCATACTCTGCCATACATCATAAAGCGGCATACTCTGCCTAAATATTAAAACAGCGGCATACTCTGCCACAAATATATAAAACGGCATATTCTGCCTTTAAATAATATTATTACATGGCGACCCTGTGAAACGAACCATTAGCAGGCATTTTCAACCCCACCGTATGTAAGAAGACGGCACCAAGGCGTCTAATATGCACCAAGAAAGGGCAACAGAAAAAGAATGCCAAATACCAACAGAAGAGGATTGCATAAAACAAACAAAAGAGAAGATTAATGAAACTACATTGGAAGAAAGACTATAGAAACAATCACCAAACCTTATAATATAAAATAAATACACGCCCACAGAAATAAAGAATGAAAGTGTTCCAGTATACCATACATACCATCTAGAAAAGAAGCATTGCAGAAAATCCCCGCTGCTGGACCAAAGCTAATATCAATAACACAGTACAAGGAAAAGCTCAAACCAACGAGTAAATCAGAAAAGAAAACACATCAACCATACACATAAAAGAAGAAAAGGGGAGGTATAGCAATTAAGCTCCGTCAACAGATAGCAAAGCACTATAGAACAATTTCAATAACAAAAAAAAAAAAAAAAAGCTTAGAAAAGCTGAACTAACTAAAATGGGAAAACCGCAATCGAAAGAGGTAATTGTTGCCCAAAACGCAACAGCAGCAGCAGTGACAAGTCCGGTAGTTCAAACAATTTCAATTCATGACGTATTGCACGTACCAACCGCTATGACGATTGTCATCATAATAATATTGATAACAGCTGCAAGCTACTATATGTTGGAAGAAGACTTCTGAAATAATACATAGACACCCACATTAAGAAAAACGTAGACACATGGCTAGCGTCTAGTGGACAGATATAGCTGGAGTATAGCTTTAACAGATAAAGTTTTTTTCACATTCGTGTTTATAGCTTTTACAGAATAAGATTGTAATATTGTTTAAAATGGGTTTTTAATGTAACATATCATATTTCCTATTAATAGCTTGAAATTGATTCTGAATAGATAGATTATGAATAGATATAGAATGACAGAATAAAATAAATAAATAAACAGTTATATGAATAGTAAAATTATTTAAATATATTCTTGTAGATTAGAATCTAGCAATAAATCAGTACATCTAATACGAATTTTTTTTTTTATATGTACGTTACGAGATTTCTTTGGGTTTTAAAAAAAACGATACACAAATTAAAGGAGTAATTTATAAATGGAAATATACAAGAATCGATTCACTGAATTAAAGAAAATAAGACGTAGAGTTCATAAGAAGACACTTATTACTGGAAATGCTAATTTAAATGTAAACTCAATTTCGAAATGTTGACAAATCAACAACGAATACGCCACGTCTCTGGCAAAGAAACTCGGATGCCATAGAAAATAAAAATTCAAAAGAAAACCAGTTCAAGGATAACAAACACAAACAAGAACGAAAAAGAATGAACGTTGAAAATAATGACAGAACTAAACATATTTCAAAGAAGACTAAGTAAGCCGACCATTATGTCAGCCTAACCAAAGGCATCGATAGAGGCGATAAGTGTTACAATTCAGATTGAGCAATCTTTTGCAACAAGAATATTTGAATAATGATGAGGTCTAATCAAATTGTCATGGATTATAATCTTGATATTGTGTACAAACAGGGAAAAATGGATACAAATGCAGATGCCCTGTGAAGAATAAAAATGGACTCTGAGAAATGATATCAAGAGAAATAAACATTATCACACGTAATATGGCAAAAAGCAGCAAAGCGGAATGGCGAAAAGAGACAGTATAGAATCAGGCCAATTCTGTATATGGGAATAAACATCAATCTCCGACATAAGAAATATTAAGAGAGTACAATTTGATACAGCGTACGCACAAGAGAATGCGATAGACAAAAGTTTTCCTGCATTATATAAGAAAGGGGTAACAGTTCAGTACAGCGATAATCCTGCATTTAACTCTGGTTACATCATGGAGAAGATGATACAAAAGATGAACGAGAATAATAAATGTGGTAAGGCAACACCACTGAATATAATACTATATGAACCCCCAATAAAGATCAAGGATACAAAGATTGAATAAGAATTAGTAAAAGAATACAATGGCAATAAGCATGGTGAACAGGAAGGAAACGCTGCAACAAAGGCGCATATGGAGAAACCTTTACAAAATGATAAAGAAGTACATAAACAAGTGCGATAACTGTGCGAAGAACAAATTAAAAAAGTACACAAATGAACCTCTAGTGATAACGGACACACCAACCAGTAGTTGCGAGAAGATAGTTGACACAATAGGATCTCTGAGAATATATATTTAAATATATTCTAACGCTACAATACGAATCAACAAAGTTTGTAGAGTCATACCAGATATAAGCTAAAAAAAAAGAAAGAAAAACAGCAAAAGATAAAGATTATAACCACTCATGTATGTATATATAAACCGTTCAATTCAAATTTATGTCACCTCAAATAGATAAGATTATATACCGAACCAATGCACTGTAAAGCCATGACCACAGACAAGGAAAATAAACAATTATCGAAACGATAATTGAAAGAAAATAAAAACAAAACAAATTGCTCGACCTTAACAGAAATTTGCAACATAAGCAAATTTCGTTATGCAAGCAAAATGTTAAATTGTAATTGTGTCTGCGGTCATCGCTATAACAAATCAATCAATGAATCATAAAGAAGTTTAGTGATCAAAATTGTTGACACTGCAACTATGATTTGTAATTTCATTTATTGCAATTTGGCAATAACTCCCCCTTTTAGAATTATTGAACATATTGATTCCTATGTAAACTATTTGTATAAATAACCAAGCATGGGTAATTAATTTAGACTTAAACTGACTATCGAAAGGTGTCTTTTTATTTCTCAAAATTCAACATCGGAATACTGTGCCATCATGCTATTACAGCGGCATACTCTGCCTTAGCAAAATTCAAGGTTGGCATACTCTGCCATCCCTCCATAATAGCGGCATACTCTGCCTTTGTACAGATATAGGGTTTTCCAATAAGAGGTGTTATTTTGATATTCAAAGAAAAATGCCATTTTTTTAGATAAATGATCGGATCTTTATTTCATTATAAAGAGGAAGGTATGCCATTAATAATGGAAAATAACATCAGCCAAATGACCACCACGACCACGCTTACAGGACCATATCCTTTTCATGAAATTTTCCATAACCAAATAGCAAAGTGGCTGCCCTGTGCCCTCGATAGCCTCAGTAATTCCATCTTTGAGGTCTTGAATCGACGCTGGGCTGTTGGCGTAGAGCTTCTCTTTAAAGTGGCCCTAAAGGAAGAAATTGCAAGGTGTTAAGTCACAAGATCTCGGTGGCCAATTGTGATCACCTCTTCGAGAGATAACACGGTCCGGAAACTTTTCCCGTAAAAGATCAATGGTTTCGTTGCTTGTATGGCACGTAGCGCCGTCTTGTTGAAAGTAAACGTTGTCCAGATCAATACCATAATTCCGGCCATAAAAAATCATTAATCATCTGTCGATAGCGCAATCCATTCACCGTACCTGTTGCGCCAGCCTCAATTTCGAAAAAGTAAGGCCTAATGACCCCGCGCGACCATAAACCGCACCAAACAGTCACACGTTGAGGATAGAGAGGCTTTTCAACAATAACTCTTGGGTTTTCCGAGCCCCAGATGCGACAATGTTGCTTGTTGACGAAGCCATCGAGGTGGAAATGGGCCTCATCACTCAAGATGAGTTTTCGATGGAATTTCGGATCATTTTCATGCATTTCAAGGACCCAATCAGCAAAGACTCGACGTTGTTGATGATCGGCCGCCTTGAGTTCTTGTGTTAACTGAACTTTATAAGCCTTAAGACCCAAATCTTTATGCAAAATACGGTGGAATTACGTTTGTGGAATGCCTAATTCCAAAGAACGACGAGGAATGGACAAACCTGGGTTTTCTTCAACACTTTCGGCTACAGCAGCAATATTCTCGGCTGTTCTTGAGCGACGTGCACGGGTTTTATTCTTCACATCACTAACTTGTTCCGACACCTCGAATTTTTCTACCAATTTCTGTATTACGGTCCGGCAAGTTGCTTCACGACGACCCAAAAATATTCGAGTTTTACGAACCGACTCTGCCACATTTTCACCATATTTATAGTGAGTTTTAATAATTTCAGTGCGTTGTTGAATCGTGTATCGTTCCATTTCTATTAATGGTGAAGTTTCTACTTGTCAAATTTCAAAAAACGAGAGCTCCAGAACTGACATCTACCGAAATAGCGGGCTAATTAAAATAACACCTCTTATTGGAAAACCCTTTATAACAGCGGCATACTTTGCCATACATCATAAAGCGGCATACTAAATATTAAAACAGCGACATACTCTGCCACACATATTACATTGGCATATTCTGCCTTTAAATAATATTATTATAGTCCAATTACTTGGAAACTAGCTGACGTTCAGCCTAGTCCCAAGAAAGGAGATACTAGCGATCCCTCAAATTATCAAGCAAATGCAATCATTTCCATTCGTTCAAAGGCTTTTGAATCATTTACTCCAAATTAATGAAGTTTTTCAACCAGAGTTGCACTCCTCCCTCAGAAGAACTCTGGATCCTCCTCTGTATCTGAGTGTCTTAGAAAAAAAAGCAACCTTTTTTGCGTTATTTATATGATATTCCTTCGTATTTTGCACGATGAATAAGCTAAAATTATTGCTTTCTCTTATTACTAAATCTAATATTTGGGCAACGCATATACTTACATAACATTCACAAAAATAAACTCATCAAAAATACATAAATTGCGTGTGCACCTTATTTGCTTGTTAAATAAGTTCCTAGAAGACCCTCTATACCTAGACCAATTAATACTTAAATGTTACTCCAAGTTATACCAGCAACAAGTTTTCTGTTTACGTACGTACACATTCTGGATGGATGGAACTATAAATTTGCATGACAAATTACCCAAATTATGTTCCGTTTAGGTTGTAGGCTGAAAACGTATGCAGTATGTTTGCCATAAGAAGGTGAAATGTGCATAAATTTAAATAAGGAATATGAATCGGGATCCTCTCTGCGCAAGCAATTGGTATACGTTTACAACTTTCTGTTTAATTTAGGAGTTTTATATCGAAATTGATATAAAGGTGAAAAGAAGTAATTTGAATTTGGAAATAAGTGCGTTTAGTCATGTAGAGCATATTAGTATTTTATTGAATAAATTATATTTTAAATTATGCTAACTAATGACAAATGGTGACAGCTTGCAGTAACATTTGAATTTGATGGCACAGTCTGGCTGGCTCCGGTTATTTCAGTTGGTGTTCTTCCGAGTAATTCATAATGTTTATCTAGGATGGTTTATTATCTTCAGTATGATTACTCTATTATTGAATAATTTGTCTTTTATGGATGATGTGCCTTAATCAAGATTTATATATAGATCTATATATTGAAATTGATCTTTCTTGGATGTCTTCTCATCTATAGATATATTTTGTTAGACAATCTTAATGTTCTTTTTAAGTGGCCCTTCGATCCTCATAATGTTTTTGTATATCTCCAATGGCTCTTTGGAATGTTGTCCCATCTTGCCCGGGTTTTAAAATGTAATTGAAATATTTCCTCACCTTCATTGCATTATTGGTCTTTGCTACGTCACCTGTCGTTCTAATTAATGAAAGTCAAATTTTTTCCCAATATAAGCAAGAAGGTATTGAAGCTCCCCCTTAACGCTAATATTTTGCCCATCGGTGCTTTGAATCAGCCTTACTTAAACTGGAGCGCGTGACGGTGGGGATTCAAGCTTCTGAAGCTTATAGCATATCAGCTCATTCTCTTCTTAATAAGATATCCATATGTGACCTAAACCAGTACATTCACAATTTTAATAATAGACTTTTAGACCTGATATAGCCCAATATATCTTTTGATAAGATTAACGTTTCCCATTCAATAAGCCTTACTTCTCGTATAGACCTTCATCACCCACCTCTCTACTTAACGATCTCTCTTTCTATTACTAAAAATGCCCCTGATGCCATAACCAAATCAAGGAATTTCAAACAAGGTGATTATAGTAATGTAAATGAAAATTTTTCGTCTGTAAATTTTCCCAGTTTATTCACACCTGATATTGATGAATATATTGAGAGGTTTTATGAAGCAATAAATTGTGGGGTTAATAATTATATACCGGGAATAGTAAAATAAAAAGAAGGGAAACTTATACGATATTCGTGCTCTTCAAATTAAAACTAATTATTGACAATTGTGCAAGTTCTTTCAACATCTCGATGTTTACAAAAATATTTTCCAAAATTAGAAAAAAGTACAAATCGCTTCTTGAGGAATGTTAAAATTAATACATAAATAAAACGGAGCATGCATTAAGGGATCAACATTAAGTTTTTTGGTTACATTCTAAAGACCTAAAGAAATCAAATACTTACCTCCTCATCAATTAACTCTTGTGAAATGCTCTTTGCATCCATTTTTACAAATAGTGAGCCTATCGCGTCATATCCGATATTTGGTTCTATATCGGTTCGGAATGCATTTTTTTATCCTATGTATCTTCTCAAGAAGTTCATAATATATTGGAAATACTTGACTGTAGCAAGATCCCTGGACAAAAAAAAGCTTCTAATATCCTTTACAAATAATGCTTGCATATGTAAACTGAACCTATTAGTCAATTATTCAATTAGTTCACTATAACTGCACATTCCCTAAATTATTGAAGCATTGCTTTGCTACTCCGATTTTCAATTCTGGCGATCCTAAATGCGTTGTAAACTATTGCCCCAGTTCCATTTCAAATAGCTTAGCATTAATTTTGGAAAAGTTTGCTTATAGTCAACTTTTCCAGCAGACTTAAAACTATATCACCGAAAAGTAACACGGCTTTATCTGTAATCAACTTATCCTTCCTTACAGATACAGTTGCCTGTTCCTTAGATATGACTAGGTAAACAAGTTGATTGGGTTTATAACTGACTTTTCAAAAGCATTCGATAAAATTAATTATAAACATGCATTGGTCTAAATTGAACGAATGGGTTTCTGTATGAGTAGGTACTACTGCTTAGTTCTCATCGTATCTAATGGACGGGGAAAGTATTGTAGTCTTTAACGGATCCAGTTCTGCTTACTACAAACAAACTTCTGATGTTCCACAAGGTATCGTTCTTGGATCTTTCATTTTCTTGGTCTATATAAACGATATTCCCTCCCAATTAAATTCTAACTGTCTGCGCTTCGCAGATGATGCTAAAATTTTCCACGTAATCAATACTGTTGATGACTGTTTCCGCATGCAGGAAGATCTGATAGAACTGGCGAGCTGGTGTTATGTAAATTCGCTGGAACTTAGTATTGATATGTTTAAGGTGATGACTTATACTAGGAAACTGGAACCCACTCTTTTGGATTATGCCATAAAAGTATTGTTGTGCCAAGTATGGAGCCCTTTCTATGCTTTATACTCTGCTCAAATCGAATCTCTTCAAAGAAAATTTAGAACGCCTCTTATTTTTAAATTTAATTGTGTCCCTCAAATATCACGATAGACTAAAGGTGAAAAAACCATGAACGCGGCAGGCGTCGCGTCGCTTTGACAGTTCAATATCATATACATACGTGTTTAAGATCGTGCTGGCCAAATGGCTGCCGTGCTTACCGTATTCGACGCGAAATTAGAGCAATTTTTTACTTTTAACGCGCGACAGTCGCTTTAACATTTCTTTTCATTGTCAATTGTCTTGTCATTTTCAAACGGAAGTGAATCTGACAATTTTTTTATTATTTGTCGAAAGCTTTCTTGAATTGTTTGAAGGATTTTAATTAACTTGTTGGATTAAGAATAATTAAAAACCAATTTGAGACAGATTTCCAATGATTATGAAAATGGGTAGTTATACTCATATCAGATAAGTAAAAATTTTATATATTAATTTAAGACGATCCTTTGTGTGTTATTATTTTAGGAACTAGGCATCATCTGCGATTTCAGCAATTCGTAGTGGAAATGAACATTGAGTGGAAATCAACTTTGAAGCTCGTATCGAAATGCAGCTTTCAGTTTGTGAGTGTTTCACTTCTAAAATCAAATCAAATCAAACTAAAAAGCATTCGTTTATAAGCCCCCTGCTAAAAGCAGCGCACAACGTTGGGTATTATGACATTACATATCATAGTAATAGATTACAATAACAACAAAATAAACAATAACGTCAATATAGCTGGAATACCGACAATATTGAAAATGTAAATATGAATTCTGAGCCACCGATCGGCTAGCACGGCGGGCGAGGATAACTTTCGAGATCTGGAATATGATTTATCTTATATGATGCAAGATTCATCAGCTGAATTAGAAAAATTTGCATCGCCACTTGGAAAATCCCCCTAATTGGTTATGCCATTTCCCAACAGAAATCCCTCATCGTCGGGAATGTCCAGGATGAAAAAGAAGGCAGACGATGGAGACGAACGTTTTTCATGTTTCTTGGGAAAGCTAGAGGATATTGTGGAGAAGCTGTTTTAAAATGAAAGACGTGCTCGGAACCATGAATGATTCTTCCAAATATTGGAGTCAAAATTAAATAAGCTTCCAAAATATGTACAGAACCACCTAAAAATGGAAATGTCAACCAAAGTTCATTCATGAGTAGGGGAATTAAAAATAAAACTTGAGAGTAGTACCATAGATAGATGGAATACATATGTACTTTATTTGCCTACGGTAGTATTTTTGCAAACATAGTTTTACATTTAAAAATTTAGTTAGTCAGTAAGTTAATGTATTTACAGTTTTATAAAGAAATATACATAAAAATATTAATAACAAAAATATCATATGTTTTTCTCAAACAAATATCGGCATAATATGTCTCTTAATTGTTGACTGTTCTATATCCCTTTCCTTTAAGTGATGGTTTCGTTCAAAGAATAAATTTACTCTTCGATCGGCATACAATTCCCTAACCCAAAATCGTCGTATACCTTTTTATTTGGTTTTTAAACTGTTTATATGCTTCTCAAGCTGCAAACGCAAGCACTGCCACATTGAATAACTCTGAAATATCTTTATTTCACTTTTAATTAGCAACTCAAATTTGTCTATCACTATTTCTTGTTATAAACAAATCTTGAGAGTACGAACTGTCAAAATAACGCGACGCTTTCAGTTGGTCTTGTTCAAATCCTAAAATTTTCATATTATCAGAGTTAGCAGGCATGTAGTAACACTTTCCTTCCGAATTGCACACCCGATAGTTAAAAAAAACCGCTATAAAAAATAAAAGTGACAAACAATTTTGTTCTGTAATGTCCACACTATCGAAATCAACATCTGGAGTAAGACACACCAACGAATAAAAGAATAGTAATTTAAAAATAGTATTAATTAAAAAAAAGAGAATACAACCCGGATGTAAAAAAATAATCTTACGAGGAATTTTACAGCACATGAACCCATAAATTTTCATATTTCGGACACAATACTATTTTAGGTCTGCAACGAACTAACTGGCGCGTAGCCATGTGCTGGAGAATCAGGACCAGTAGTCCAAATCAACGTTGCTGCAACTTCTCAAAGATCGTCAAGTCGACTTAATATTGACTTGGTATCAAGGTCCCGCCTTTCTCCAAGTTTAGTACCAGTGCAGACTGTCATACGGACAACATGGACTGATGAAATGGTTAACAACATAATGAACAGCTTGCAGCGGTTCCCATTGCAGAATAAGGACGGCTTGATTTGATTATTAATATATAAAGCTCCGAGGTTACTCAGTCCTATTCTGGCTGATTAGTTAGCAGCGAATTGGACCGTTACTAGGTTTAGCGATTTGGTTAATCCGTTCCCGGATTTAACTCTCAGACTTCGGTTTCCTGCATCAAGTAGCGAAGATGAGCCCACCAGTCAGCATTAAGCAACTTTGCTAACCTCGCAGAGCACTTCCGCTACTGTTTTGATAGTTATAAACTTACCAAATACAGCAACATCACTACTGTGTTACACTGTTTTCTGTTAATTTCTAAGACAGCCCTTAATGTGAAACTACACGCCGATAGACTTTGGTCTATACAGACCAAAAGACCCGTGGATACACTTCGGAGATGTGTCTCTAGAGACCTTTTAGTTATGCGGTCTCCCGTCGTGTATTTTCAAACAGACAGGTCTCCAGGTCCGGTCTCCAAAGTTTGTTTATTTGACATCTTCAGGTCTCCAAAAAACAAATGGATAGCTCCACAGCACTAGCTAATGTATGTTAAGATCCCGATCGGAGTTTTAAAAGAGGAGATTATCTTGGGCGCCTATTAAAAGGCAAACCTCTGGCGGGTCAACGGAAAAACCAATTATGGCCTGCATGACAAGAACAGGATAAAAAAGATCCTAAATGGTAGTAGAACTGATAGAATGAATCTAATACGGGTCGTTACAAGTCATTGTTGCGCGATAGGAGATCATGCTAGTAGACTGGAAGTTGCGGCGAACGATTTCTACAGGAGTTGTATGGATTTGGGAAAAATTGAAACCATCCAACACGTACATTGTTAACTTTTCTGTACGCTATGAAAAATCGCAAAGTGATCCTTGAACTAAGCAAGAAAACTGCTGGAGTAGGATGTATTTTTATCAAAGGTATTTGAAAAATTACAGTGTCACGTCCATTAAATAACTAACAAGTAACCGGGATATCGTGCGAATACAGTGTACGTTAATGATCCACTCATTGACCGTCGAATTGAACTTGGTCGAACTTGCTTTGACCTTTCTGAAAGTAAACATTTCATAGTTCGAAGAGTTCAGTGAAACTTTGTAAGATTTACGGCCGGTTTCACAGTCAAGGCTTAAGCTACGGCGATGGATTAAGCCTAGGCTTAATAAATATTTCGGTTTGACAGTCAAGGCTTAGATGATATTACTGGCTTAAAGCAAGCTTAATTTAAGCCCGTCATCTCGAAGACTTAAGCCTCATATATTGCTAAATATTATAATTTTTGTTATTAAACGAACGTATATATTTGAAAAGTTTTACTTTAAAACTAAATTGAAATTTTCCAAGCGAAAATAGTTATCTAGTTAGCAGTTTTGAGTACTGTCTGGCAGCTAGTTACAGCATTCCATTTGATGTTTTAGGAAGAAACCAAACAGTGAGTTATTTATCTAATGCAGAGGATATAAGCGACCAAGAAATATATAATAAAATATCACAAAGTGTGACCCGTGAAAAAATTTTAATTATAATAATTATAAATTATAATTATTATATTCTAGGTTGAGACTGTCAAAACATTCGACTATGATGATTTTGGATCTGAGAAAAAACTAATTCACTGGTAAAAACCGCGCAGTTTAAACAATCGAGTGATAACAATATTTTATTTTGATGGCTTTTTCTTCATAGATATTCAAAATGTCAATTTTCCTTTAAAAATTTACAATTACCGCAGTGCTGGGGTTTAACTAAGCCTCTGCTGACTGAGTACTGTGAAACCGAGTAGGCTTAAGTTCTGGGCTTAAGCCACGCCCGTGCCTTAGCAAGGCTCTGGCTTAAGCCTGGATTATGTAACCGGACATTTCTGATTTTAATACACATTATGTATTTGAAATTGTGTTGTTTCAGAAGCTTGTAGTGTATAGTTTTATTCTGTTCTGGGTTTTGTGAAATTAAAGCAGTTAAGCTCTTAATTTAACATGATGAATTGTGCGGTGCACTACTGCAGAAAGAATCACCGAATTTCCTGGAGAAAATCGTTCTTAGGCAAGTAAAGATATTAAAAAAATATCATCTTGTTTTATAATTATTCGTGACATTTGTTTTTAGAATATATAGTATACTACAGAAACAGATCATGTGCGATTTGTTTATTCGATAAATGTCAGAAGGTTTCATCTTTTCAATGACAACCCTATATTTCTTTTGCCTAAAATAAAGGGCGCTAACGATTTGTTTATTTTACACAGCAGATTGGATTATAAAAATTCCCCCCTTTAAAATGCCACGATTTCACTGCTGCCATGGCGAAATCAATACAAGCGCAGCACACTAATACATTTCCAGAGTGGCTTAAGTTCATTATGCCGCTTCCTTATTAGTTATTCAATGGTTCAACCGCTTTATTTCAAATCACACAAAGATTTTGGTGGTTACAATGGACGTAAGTTGGCCGTACTCTTTCTTTTTAACTTTTTCAAGCTTTTCTTTGACTATCTTTTAAGTACTTCCCAACCTGTATTCTGTAATTAAAGGAACTCTTAATTACTTTGTACTGGTAATACAGGTGTTTCACCCTCAGGGTTCATTTCTGTGCCCTTTACTTGTTCTTATATTTATATTAATGTTTAATTGTATTAGGTTTTCATAAATCCATTTATGTATGTATTCCACAAAAAAGTATTTCAGTACACATGCAAAACTAATTCCAGGACTCTTAGTAATTAGTTAGTTAGTTTATTCAAAACTGCATAAAGAATTTAACCCAGCTAATATATTTCTACTTAAGGAATAGCAAGGCAACAAATTAATAAAATGTATTTTAGGAAAGGACCCAATAAAAAGCGCGCGTATATAAGCGAGTTATATACATATGCGAACAACATTTTACATCCTCCGCTAATCTATAGTACTAACTTATTCTTTCTGTCAAATGAAAGGTAACATGCTTCTTTAGTTTGGATTATGTTTTATTTAAGGACTCGTAAGACTTCACCACACTACTGGAAAATTTGAAATAAGCGTGCTTTCATTTTTCCCGTACACACAATTAGATATTATGAAAATGCTTTGCTATAAATGGACATTGTCGAACCAGTATTACATATGTACTACATACATATGTACTTATTTATATGCCGCAAGAATATATAAAACTGAATTTCGTAGCTTTTAAATCAGCACTTTTTTAGTAATCAGGGGATCATAAAAAGCACTCTCCTCCATTGTGTGCTTAGTCAAGGCAATAAAATAGCTCACGCCTCCGAATCAGCAAATTACCTTTCGTGATTACATTTCGGCAGGAAGCAGAAAGTTCAGCCCAAGTAATGTCGTTTGTGGGGCAGGAAAATAAACTGTAGATTCTTTTCATTTTATTTGCTTAGTCAGAGTGTAATAAATTTCTTATCAGATTGAGTTGCAAAAATTACGACGCCTATTCGTCGTCCCCATCGTCGACATCGTCATCATAGTATAGTCAAATTTTCACCTGTCGCATTCTTCTAAAACCTTTTATAGATATGGCAACCAAAGTAGCGATATCAATTTAAATTTTGGAGAGGAGTATGGGAATGGGAGTCGTTAAATTGTTTAATTTTTATTGTCCTGTATTATTGGGAAATTTACCAATCGATAAAAAAATTTTTTATTTTACTTGGGAAAATAATAATAATTTTTATGTTCATCCTAATTCGAGTTTACAGCTGCTAACTCGAGGAGACACATGTGAATCAGGATGAGGATATTCCAGCTTGTAAAATCTGTATATCATGACTTTTCTATTGCTTCATGTTGATGAATTCATAGGTGTATCTTAGCACGATATTTGGAGTTAACTGCCAATTTATACATTTATCTCAGCACTGGAATGTTTTGCCAAGAGGGCAAAGGTAAAGCCCTTCTTTTACAAAGCACAATATCTTATTTTTCCTTATTGCCTTGTTGATTCAAGACAATGAGATAGTCTCAGAACATATATAGATTGTAAAGTAACGACTTCTTACTATTTCAGTTTCCGGTATCTATAAAATCGAATTGACTTACTGTCGAATGATACATTGATTGATACATTGATACATTATATTTATTATTTATTTTTATAATTTTGAAAACTCGCGATGGAAGAGAATTACGAATTATTTCAATTTTAATCATAATAATAATATTTGTTGGTATATTTGTATCTATTTGAACAAGTCTAAAATATTTAGTTAGTTTTTAGTGTTAATTACTTAGATTTAAAAAGGGGAATGCACAGTTTTCATACAACTTTAGGCTGACATCAACAAACATGTCTTAGACATATATTAAATGATGCACAATGATAATCTGAACATATTTCATTAACACTGTTTATTTCAATTAAGCGGGGGAAAGCTTTGGCGATCAGATGTACGTTGAGTGATCTTTTATACTTCATTTGTGAGTTGTGAAAAATGACTTCCTGTGAGAATTATATTCACAACAAAGCACCAATGGCTATAGAAGAAAGAACTGTAAATATATATGCGAAAGGTAGCAGCTGGGGTGTCTGTGGCCCAAGTGCATGTAAATGCGTTTTCCGGCTACAAAAACGTCCTGAGAAAGTTTTTGTAATCAGTAAAAGAGTACACCCGATAGTACTCGGCGAGAACTTTAATTTGATATGCAACATATGGTATTGGTGCGGTGGGCGGGGGTGCCTCCCCGCCGTGGGTTCCTACCCCCACCATAAAAGTATGCACAGAAAATTTTTCTTCTACGAATTGTAGCTGGGAAAGTGCTGAGGGGAACAATGAAACCCGTTCGTTTTCCGATCGGGCATAACCCTACCGAGTTAGAGCCGATCAAAATTACGAAAAATCTCAGTTCGAATAAAATAAGAAAATACTAAAAAAAGTGAGTATGGGTATGCCTATAAACAGCTAATTAAGCATCCGAGTATAGCAGTGTGAGTACTCAAATTTATTTTCAAGACCTAAGGAATTCGATTCTGCACTAGCTTTTCCAAAATGTTTTAAATACCCTAAAGTTCATTTCTGTCTTTAATCTTAATGCAACTTAGAGGAAGTTGGAATCTAAAAGCATCCGCTGACCTAAACACATACGGTTGAACATCTCTGGTGTAGTTGACGTGCACAGTGTAAGTAATTTGGCACCATGTTGGACATAATTTTAAGGATGAAGATAAAAACGTTTACCACTATTCCCTGTTTCACATTGAGCGACTATACAGTGTCCATCATGCATCTAATGGGAGTATATCTATCAGATCTTAGTGTAGTTCGCATTACCTTCCTCTGCAACTTCTGAAGATAATTTATTATTTGTTGTTTACTTAAAAATAATATAGTCGAACTGTAGGTATTCAAAATGCGGTTTGACAATATTGTATTATATATAGGTAATAATTGCTGTATAGGTTAAACATTTCTTCTGACTCTCCTCATATACTCATATGCACTCGTAGTATTGCCGCATGTACTGTGAACTTTAGCCAACAGTCAATCACAACCCCCATGTAATTGAATTCCTTTAACACTTCTATCATAACTCTGTCTATACTCAGTCTGAGCTCCTCATCTCCATTTACCAACATTGCCTTTGTTTTCCTGGTATTAAGTGTTAGTTTATTTGCTTTTAACCAGAAACATAATCTGTCCAGATCTTCTTGTACTAACTTAAATTGTATTTCACTGATAATATTGCATGCTATATACTCTAAACTAAGGTATCATCCGCAACTTCTAACTTCGCATGCTTAACCGCTGTGCCTACGCCATATTTATATACATTGAGAGGAGAAATGTTTCCAAAATGGATCCTTGGAATACTCCCAAATCCACATTAATGGTGATATAGCCTGACTGACCTTTTTTCTCTGAATTCTTCCGGATAGTAAACATCGAAACTATTCTGTGTTTTTACTCCATAATTTTCGATTTATCGTCTCGAAAGCTGTCTGGAAATTTGAAAACACACACACGCCATTCTGTTTTTTTATG
Organism: Dioctria rufipes; assembly: GCA_963924295.1. Lineage (NCBI taxonomy): Eukaryota > Metazoa > Arthropoda > Insecta > Diptera > Asilidae > Dioctria > Dioctria rufipes. The sequence goes on from OZ002743.1 coordinate 173,427,075, forward strand.
ATATTTCTTCCTTCTATGTTGTTACAACATTTAATGGCTGTTTCACACAAGCGTTTTTGTCTAAACCTCGACTTGTTCGCAATAAGTATTGAGTTCAACCCCAGATTCAACAACAGTTTCCTCCCTGCTATCTTCTCCGATACCTTTCACGCGATCGGTAAACAATTAACCGGCCGAAAATCCTCAGGTTTTTGAGAATTTTTGATTTTCGCAATTGGTGTGACCAAAGATTCCTTCCACAAGATCGGAAATAGATTAAATCGTAAAAGTTTGGGCATGAGTTGCAGTTAGACAATTGTGATTATAATTATAAGTTGTAGCATTTCTTATTTTGCAATGAAACTTTACTTGTGTATATCACTGAGAAAGAAAAAAATTATTTTTTACTTTTAGTGCATTTTATTCACAAAAGTTATTTATTTACGAAGTTTTTTAATATATTTTATTCAAGTCATGCTATCCCTCTGTGGGAGTTCCGCGGAGAATTATATTCCAAAGTTCGCTCGATAGTGGTTGTTTCCAGCAACTATTGAAATATCTTTTTATTATACCTATCCACAAAAAAGGTAGTAAAAGTGAAATTTCTAACTATAGCCCAATTTCAAAATTATTTTGTATGCCCGAATCATTCAAATCAATCATTTATTCTCAGCTATCGTATTTCTGCAAGTATTAGCTTTCTTCAAACTGACTTGGGTTTATTTCGGGCAGATCTACAATCTCTTGCTTGCTGGAATTTGTGTCCAATACCATTGATGGGCTTGCAAAAGACTACCAGACAGATTGTATTAATACAGACTTCCACAAGTTATCTCCCTCCGTGATACTGTTCAAAATGGAAAAGTACAGGTTTCCCCTAACATACCTAAACTGGACAGAGTCTTGTATAGATAATTTCCGCCACTACATTTTTAGAGTCTTGAGGGCTTTGTTTGGCGTACTTCAAGGGAGTCATTTGGGACCGTTGTTCTTTATTCTATATACTGACGGCATTGTATCTGTTGTGGGGCACTGCAAAGTCTTCATTTATGCTGAAGACTTTAAGCTTTTCGCTCAGATTAAATCTGTTAACGATTGTGAGAGTGACTTTCACAAATTTTAAGATTGGAGCAAAAGCTATAATTTGATACTCAATGTCGACAAATGTAAGGTTATGACTTTCCACAGGTATCAGATATCAATCACTTATGATTATGGGTTCTCGGATTCCTCGATTCGTCGTGTAGTCTCTGTCTGTGTCTTGGGTGTCAAATATGACCACAGATTGAATTTTATCTTCATACATAAACTATACATGGTATCAAAGAGTTGTCCTATCCTGGGCTTTATAAAACTACGGTCCCGTGAGTTCTCGAATCCCACCATAACATTGCATTTATACTGCTTTGTGGGACCATTTCTTCAATACGCTAGACAGGCCTAGTCTGCTTTTTACTGCAAATACATTGATATTATCGAGTCTGTTCAACGGAATCTCCTACGATTTGCTCTCAAAAAATTACCCTGGAATAATTCATTAATTCTTCCACCCTATGAGAATCGCTTAAACCTTTTAAATATACACTCGCTTGAGAAACGTCGCATGTTGTTGCTTAGCAAAATCTCTTTGCATGATAGTAGGCACAATTTGAGAAGGCTACTTCTGCTGTATGTTGACTCTTAAAGGTCTGACTTTAACATTTAATCGTACGTCCAGTCCTGTTAAGCTTGTGTTAAGCTGGTCTATAAAAGCACGCTTTACATAAGGCGATGTAGAAGAATGACTCCTTTAAGCACATCTTTGAGAAAGGAGATAGATAGCATATACTTGACTTGCAGTCTCACCGTAATGCATAAGACTCCGTTATAAGTGATTAAAGAAGGCATTATATTGTACTTAAAAGGTCTGACTGGGTATTTAAATTTGCCTAAAAAAATAATCAAACAAACAAACAAAAAATGTAAGTCGACATAGTTACTGCTAAATAACTACTTTGTGAACACGATAGCATCTGGAAGATAATCCCAAGTTATACAATCATATGTCTATAACCAGCCCATCCCATTTTGCGACCACACTATAGACTTAAGCCAGCCTTTTTCATGAAATCTATGTTTCTATGAGTATATGTTAGGTCGTTGGAAAGAACTCAAATTCCACGACGTTTCATTTATTAAATTCCTTTCTTATCTAAGATTTTGTATCTACGGTTAAAAGAACAAAATTCTTGAAAACCTGTCATGATTCCTTTAGCAGGTAATTGTATATGTGAAAAGAATATAGAATTTAAGGAACAACCCCTAACCCACACACTCAAAAATATCCCATAGAGAGCTTTCTACTTTTTCAATCGGACGGATGGTGACAGTCAGTTGACTGTCTGTCTGTTTGTCTGACTGTTTACAGATATCATGCTTTCCATTGTCATGTGGACTACATACATGTCTCTTGACCAGAAGTATCTTTCAGCTTATCTCTATATTAATAGAAATGCTGTCAATATTTGACTTCTCCATCTTATGCCGAACAGGACATAGAACATGACGTTGAAGACTTAAGCGCCGGCATATTGAGGTGCCCAATTCGAGTTTTACAGAGACGTGTTTGTGTATAGCGCACAAATTGGATGATAGAAATCCTTTTATGAAATCAGAAAAATGCAATAAGAGTACTACATAGAACCATAGCTTTGAACTACACGAAACTTCCCTATACGAAACTTTTCTTGACATTGTCACGACAAGTTTATGTAGAAGTGGAATAAGTTTTAACATCTGCACGCAGATCTTTTTGAAATTGTTTTCGTAGGTCAAGTAAAGTGAGTAGTTGTTTTGTAGTAGCGTTGACGTTTATGTGATACTTTTTAATGATTTTTGAAAAAATATGTAAACAATCACTGAAACGTTGACATTTATGTAAAGAATTCTTCATGAATGTTAATAATATGTAAAATACGTCAACAGAAACATTGAATGATAAAAATAAAGAAAATAATTTTATGAGTATGGAATAAAAGTGCTTGTTATAAATTAAATTAATATTAGAAGAACGGAAAATAAAACATGAGTTTCATCCATTTTAGTTGGGCAGCTGATCGTTATTATGGACAAAAATTTAAGGAAGCGCACTGTACTCTCCAGCTTCGTGTATTTAAGTCCATCTTCTTGTACTCTTGACGAAGCGCAGTCGTTTCTGTTGTGGTGTGGTTGGTTTTTAATTCATCGCATAGCAAGAAATTCAAAATTTCTGCATCTGGAGAAAAATGGACAAACGCACCAGAAAGTACTCCGCAATATTATGTGCTCCATCCAGACAGTGTAGGCATATAGGCACCAACATATAAAAAAAAAACCTCTGCGCAATGTCCTCTCTAAAAGAAATTTTGTCGGTGAAATTTCCCTTTCGGCAGTCGGTGAAGAGCTGTATCCACATACTAAAACCCAAGCAAAAGTTATGGCAGGATCTGTTCTAGAGCCAAATTAGATCAGTCTTCATATAATTAATTCCAGCTCATGTAATTTTGACTACAAATTTCGAAAGAAGGAATTGCATGCAACTTTAAGGAAATTGAACATATTGTGTGTGACAGAGAGAAACATACTTGTTTTTTTTTTCTGAAAGGAAATGTTTACAGTTTTCAATAACTAAGCACGGTTTTTTTTCACACTGGATTCTTGCATATATTTATGACAGTTTCGAAAATGCCTTTGGTTTTGAATGACTTTGTGTTACAAAACTAATTAAAGCTACCACAGGATATATTTGAAATGGCATTTGAATTTAATTAACACAAATTATAAAAAGTTAAACACAATCTTCAGAATACAATTTTGCATTTCAAGTCTACGATGGCAAAATATTTCAATTGTGAAATGGGAACTATCAAATACATTTCTCTTTATTAGAAATTTTCAGAATGAAATGAAGAAAAGTGGAGAGTAACTATAATTCATTTCATTCTTTATCATTGTGTTAATCTTGATTTTCCAGCCGTAAATGGTAAGAATGTGTGTAATAATTATACAGTGTGCATTTTTAATAATATATGAGTAGACATGGAAAACTTCTTTTATGTAATAGTACAATAATCCAACGATATATACGCTCTTAATTACAAATATTAATGTAAAAAAATATTGAATTTTTATGTATTTATTAATATTTATTTGTGATTCACCCTGTTTTTATGAATTTTTGTAATCTCTTTCTATGTTTTTTTACGCACTAATGCAGATAATATTGGTTTCATTGATTTTTAAGCTTTTTAGTTTTGTCATTCTTATTAAAAGTAATTTCAACGTCAACAGCAGTTTTTTATTGCCTGGTAGGAAGAGTTTTCTCTTGTTAGTATACGCTCGCCGCCTATACGAGCTGTGCGTTAATGGTATTAAATGCAAATTATGTTTATGTGTGGTTATTAACACGGCCTTTCTAAATATTAATAGGAGAACGGAATGATAGCTAAGACTCACCTCCTCACAAAATCAAGGAACCATCCAACTATCTAGAGCTGGACTTGATCTTCGAACTGGTCCCTGCAAATGACACCAAACCAGTCCCAATGGGTATTCAAATATTCATTTTTTAATTTTTTACAAAAGCAAACATCTCACATTATTAGGCTGAATATATCCGGAAGCACATGCCAAGCACAACAAAACAGAGTTTTAAATTCACAAGTCATTTTTACACCCAGTACACGTGGCTCAAGTGGAATCATCGCATTGAACCAAGCAAAACAAATTTAAAATATTTAGAAATCGAAGAGAAGTCTTTTCACAAACGAACAATGCTATACTTCAAACAAAGATTCCATTGTAAATACCGAACCACTAATAATAAATAATACATACTTACTTACTTACTACTGTGAAAACAGTATCCAAGGAGTGACCAAGAATTTTACTCGTGAAGGAAATGAGAAAAAATTTAGTTATGTAAAGTTTTTATCCAGACAGTAACTTTAATCACCTTGTTGTTAACACAAGCGCGCGAACCGCATTGGGATCGGTTGCTGTTATACACATCGTATAAAAACTCATCTTTAAGCGCAAACAGTTACACTATCTGCTAGTGCTGGATGAAATACGGAGACGTACGCAAATTAAAGATGAGAGTACTATAATAGTTTATGTCGCGGCAATGAAAAGTTTTATTAATCGTCGAACTAATCCACTGCCCGACGAACAACAAGTACATATTTTGCGTAGCAATATTACACGCTTTTATCAAACTCAGATGGGGTTATCAGAAGTCAAAGCAATAAATGGTTTAATAGATTTAGGTCGAAGCGTTCTGGCCAACTGTTAGAACCGGACATAGCATACATTTCAGTATCAGTTCCAGCCACAGCTAGCATTAACGTGTCTAATACCAAAAATTCAGGTGGAAGCCAGTGCTATAGATACCACACAAATGGACATATTGCTCGTAATTGTTTCAAAACCCGATGTAGCCATGGATGTGGCTGCGAAGGCGTTATTAGAACAGAATGTCCAAATTGTACACAGGGAAACAGATCAAGGACTGACTAAAGAGTGGTGTATCGAATTCGAATGGAAAAGGTAAATCCAGTCATAAGTACAAACGTACAAAACAAGAGAATTAGCTTCCTCCGTCGTATCTGAAAAGCTGAATGTAATAATTTTGCTCACTAAACATCTATACTCTACTTCAAAATAAACTAATTAACTTACATGAAATAAAATTACTTGATTTTTTAAAAATTAAGAAATATAAACAAAAGTTAATACCCGTGTTTGTATATTTGGAATTTGTTTTAAATGAATAAAAAAATATAGTACATCACGGTAATTTTGGGTTACTGAATATCGTATATTTCCATAAATCAAAGAACATACCAAAAAATTACTACAAACCTTGAAGCCCGAGAATAATAGATTTTTCGTTAATAATGATATCTAGGCAACCCTCACAAGTTAATTTGGCTGCATGTCCTCTTAATATGTTTAAAAGTTGCGAGACATTTCTTAATATTTTAAAGTCACAGCGACATGTGATGAAAAAAGCGTAGCAACTAACGTTCTTCTGTCGAGGTACCAGAGGGGGCGATAAAAAGTTCTGATGCCTTAAATATCACAAAAAATTAATGGCGCGAAAATTCAAATATATTTCTTAGAAACTCCGCACAATCTTCCGTACCACCCACTGACATGTATATAAATGGACTGACTAATCTCCTGTTTCATGTGGCACCAGTTTTGATTTCAGCAAGTATGCTCTCACTGGCGATATATGTAAATTATTTGCGAATTTACTTATATATGCATGTCAGTGGGATTTACCAAAATTACCACAAAAGTATTTTAAAAGTATTTTGCTCAACACGGCTTGTTGTATCTAATTCTTCGAGCATATATAACTTCTTTTTATATTACTATTGTTTAGTTCAATAGTAAATTATCCCGTTTGTAACTACGTCTCTGCGCCAAACACACTTCACGGCTGTTTGTTTACAAAAAAGTGACAGTCAACACCCTGCCAAAATCAAGATGGCTAAAATTTTTGGCTACGTTGCCATACATACAACAAGCACACCCTCGGTTAAATCTGCATGAGAGCTTTGTTGCCTACTCGCGTTGCCAAACATGCGTGGTCCTGTATGGACCCCTTTAGACAATTTTCGGGATGGAGATAACAGTCTGCTAAGGTAGGTAGGTCGAGGGAGTAGAGCATATGATGATGTCGTAAACAATTTGGATCTCAGAAAATTACAGAAGCAGTCCGTACAACCTGGGGCCGGATTCTGTAACACGGAGAATTTGGGAATTTGGGAGATGAGAATTGCGTTTTCTTAGAATTTTTAATTCACTAATTCTCCATTCCCAATTCACTAACATGGTTGGAGAATTAGGGAAAACGTAAGAAATGTGAAAAAGTGCAAATCGCCTGGGACGATTAAGGTTATCAATTTTTGTTGTAGAGGGCTGGACTTTTTTTCATATGTGAGGTACATCTGCCTATTACCTTCCACTGTTGAAATAAATTTAAATTACTTTTTTGTTGGGGTAGTTTTTGAGGGATGTAGGAGGGTAGGTTTTCTCGAGTTTTTCCGGGATAACGAGAGAATGGAGAGTGGAAGGAGAATGTATGTGGTAGCAAAACAAATGGGAGCTCAGCGCGAACAAGATAGGTTTAGGAAAAGGAGCGGGGAGAGTGCGGGGTAGAAATGGGAGCTGATTAAGGGAAATTTAAAAAAAAATTAAGACAATATCAGTAGCTGCAATAATTCGCAGGGGTAAGCTCAGGATCTCAAAGCACAATAAAAAAAAGTAAGAATTCAATTTGGTAATTAGGCATGCATGGGTATTATAGGCTATATTTCATTTCGATTAACGGTAATTTGCAGATTTGAGCGGCCTCGGCGGTAAATTTTGCTATCGCAATATTCACGGGCGCCTAACTCTATGTGGGAGGGCTGTAGAGTATTGGATTTTTTTTTGATAGATTAGGGGTTTAGAGTACAAAAATATAGGTGAACAATTTTTGGGGCAGGGTGTTTTGGGGTTGGGGGTCGTACCACCCCTCATGAGGGGTTGCTGAAACTACGTCATGTTTGGTACCAAATTAAAGAGGGAGGAGAGGGTAATCGAATGGTGTAGTTTGTCTTTAATCGCTTTAACGTGATAGCTGACTTTTCACCGCCGAAACACTATTTTTTTACACTACGGCCATATACACCCCAGTTTCCATATTTTGCATATATTTCTTCCGTTCTTTGCTCCACATCCGTTAGTACTCCGTTGTGAACATTTTTGTCATGGGAAGTAAATTTCCAGGACTTACCAGTTCTTCGCAATGATGAGATGAAAATATGTCAATTTTTGTACCAAAAACGGCCAATTTTTGTACCAAAAACGGCCAATTTTTACCTTAAAAAGGACTGCTACACTTCTTTTACAGTTATTTCCAAAACGGTTTATCGGATTCAAAACTTATTTACATATTAAATTAGGGGACAAAATGTAGATGCGATTTCATCCTACACACAAGCTTTACCGTGTATATTTAAAATTTTTACAGCATCTCTTCTGTACTGGACGACGACCAAATTGATCAATTTCGCGTGATTTGTAATTTTTAGCGGGTACTTTGAGAGACAAAATCCTTGTTCCTCTGTTAGTATTGCATGGATTTCCATAATTTGTTTTAAGTAACAAATCTTTTGTGGAAGGCTTTGATCATCTATGATTTGGCTATTAAAACCAGCCCACATCGGAAGATTGGGAACTTTGAATGCATGACATAACATCCAGATCAGATCAATATTTCTTATGATTGTAATGTCTAATTCAGTAGCTGATAATTGACGCCGATCATCGTTTGTTAATAAAAGATCCATCATCTTCGGCTTTTTGAAGTAAGGTGTCAGTTCAGGTGCTATTGCGTCAAAAGCTCTTCTTCGTCTTGGTCGATTGACGGTTTTTGTTGTATTTGTGGGAATTTGTTCGGGATGTACTTCGGGCTCTCTTTCAGATTCTTCTTCTTCATTTGTTTGTGACATTATATCCTGGTCAGTTATACCAACAGTGTCATGAAGGGTATCTTTTCCATTTACAGTTTCAACATATCTGTCAAAATTGTCAAATGCAACACCAATATGTAAATTTGGTGATTGAATAATACCTGGTGGACACAAAGTCGATGAATTTGATGACGAAAAAGTTGCTTCTGTTTCCAATTCTTCAATTTTGTGCTAGCTACAACAATGCCCGTAACGGTTTTTGATATCAATGATTTTTCTGCTGCTTGTGAGACTCTTTATTGATAAACCCAATGTAACATGTTTTGAGGTTTTAATGCTACCATTGGACACATTATATATTATGTCTTCAGCAACGGATTTTACTATCCTTTGACAAGCAGTACTTTTATGCCGTCTGCGATTTGTCCCACAGAATAATGAATAGCAAAAATCTTTCAAGTTATCTGGAATGGAGGACTCACCTGCAATTAAATTTTGAACGGAAATATCGCTTGAAAAATGTTTTTTTGTTATTTTTAATACAGTTTTTCTCAAAAGAAGTGCCGCTTTTTGTAAAAGTTCAGATTCTTCTAATTGTTGGAATATTAAATGGGGTATTGTATTGTCTTTCGGCATGATAACAATTCGATTATGCATGTTGACGATTCTTAAATCTTTACCATAATTTTTTTCAATTTTTTTTGTAATTGATGAGCTGTATATTCAGCTTCGTATTCGTGGGAGTGCTCTTCGACTATTGCTTTTACTGAAGTCATGTACAAAGAATGAATGTGTGACAAAAAAAAACTTCTCTTTGCTGTTAAAATATTTTCTTCAATAAATTCACTTAATTCATCAAATGCTAATTCATGATAGCGACGGTATGTATGCCAATCAGTTGGTGGAGTTTCTTTTTCAATTGCTTTAAATTTATTAATAATCGACATTTTACAAATATTGTGATAAAAAAATGTTCCTCCATTCAAATTTTGGAATCTTTCCCATATATTATCTGCATTATTTAATTTACAGTATTTTTGAATAAGTTCAGTTACAATACCTTTCTTTGTTGCATATAATTTTTGTTCTTTACCACGATGTTGTTTTCTTTTCTTTTCGCAGAAGAAACATTCAGCATCTAATCCTGGTTCGATTATTTCAAGGTCATTATTTTCATCCTCGTGTCCTTCATCATAGATAGCATCTTGTTAACATTCTCCTACATTTATTTAATTTTTCTACTGTATCAGACAGTAAAATTTTATCACCAGTTTTTTTGGAAATTGCACAAATCATTTGTTAAAAATGTAACTGTAGAACTGAGTATAAAAAAAAAGTCTATAGCATACGAGTCTGAAGTATTATATAATGAAGTAGGCAAATCAACACACGTAGAAATATACCTCACGATATTTTAAAATTGTCTTTACACGAATATATTGTCAATCTTTAAAAAAAAAAATTTTTTTTGCAATACTTCAGTATAAAATATTTATTCTGATAGCAAAATCGACGCACGAGTAAAACTGAACTGCACTCCAAAAATGTTCGTAAACGACTACTGAGATGTTGAATTGTATCGTATCACTGTAACCCTCAGGTTTCCGTATTACTGTCTTACTTGCACTCGCACGGACACGTTTTTCGCTCTGGCAGACTGTTGGTGATGGAATTTCGTTCTGGCATTGTATATTATTAATTGTTTATTTATTTTATTGATTCTGTTAAAATTTGAAGACTAATGAAATGACAAAAATGGATTTTTTTTTTATAAATATTTATAGCGTTCTGTCAACAATTAGGAGAGATGTAAATGCTCTGGCAAAAATTCCATGAAGACAAAATACTGTCGAAAGTAATTTCCTAAAATTTTATGACTGATACTTTAACTAAAATAAATCTTATTTCTTACCCTCCTTAAAATTTTAGGGTAGTCTACCCCGGCCACACAGGGCTGCCAGAAGTGGCTTTTCATTTTCAGTAGGTATAGAAGATTTACTGTAGAAAGTTTCGTGACTTTTGAAATGATCACCTAAAATTGGTCACTGGCTCTTGGTCTATTGTATCTGTACATGCCTAATAGAACATAAAAAACCTTAAGTTGTTTAACATGTTGAACTGAGTTGTATCATGTAGTTTCAAGTCTGTCTCTACGGCCGTCTTCAATCTAAGTAAGTAGAAGAAGTTAGTTTTGCATAGATTAAAATTTATGACAACCGCGAAACTGGTCAACATTATTACACATAGGTAAAAGTAAAAGTAAGGAATCCAGGTGAGCAACTTCCTTGTTCAAACCACTGTTCACTTTGAAAATATCTGGATTATTGTAACTGAACTTTTTAATTAGATTTAATCACAGCCCAGGCATCTATAATTAAACATAAGTTCAAGAATTTTGCACAAAGTTCTCAGGAAGTATAAAAAAGTAAATGTATTATGCAACTGTTTACATTACATTAACCTCTTCTAAAGATATAGATACACATACAAATGTACATATAAATATTAATAAAAGGAACAATTCATATTTTGCTCCTTTAATTACTATCTAAAGCGCACTAATTGCCATCCATCGATTTACATAACGACTAAAGACGGAAAAGTTTTTAACTTGGAATTCTGACAGATATTGATAAATTGAAACCTACAGAACACACAGAGCCAAGTTTTGTACAGGACCCTATCTGGATAAAATCTAAAAAAAATATGATTTATTCCTTGCTGTTGCTGCTGTTTTTAATTGCGTTGGCTTATCTCTTTAGGTATATTGCCTTCGAGAGAATTTAAAAAAGCTGAGGCTTTTTCGTAAATGAAAATCTGCAGAATATTACTCTCTTGATTGGCAATTTGGGAAGAAATCTGGTTTTGTAAATAAAAAATTTGCATTTTAACTCAACTTTTGTGTATGAAATTTTTTTCTTTAGTTTTTAAAGTGCTTTAGAAATTTTTTTGTAGTTAGGTAGACGTTAGGAAGCTTAAAACGAACTTCCCTTTTTTTTTTTTGTTATGGATCAGGACGTGCAGCATTGTATTTCATAAGCTTTTCGGAGTAGTGGTAAAATTATGAAGGACTTCAAATCCAAATCTCTCACTAATACACTCGCTATCGGTGGTATTTAGTGTCAGTCAGAAACATAATAGAAATCAAAACGGCTTCACAACATTTTCCTCTATATAAATATGTTTTTTTTTATATAGGTATATATGAGATGATATTTTTGATGATTTATTTTTTACTTCGTAAAACTGTCAACAGGAAATTTCATTTGTTACATTTACTCATAACCTCCAGATATCTTCGTTGAAACGTGAATCCTTTGAGGCGTTTTCTCAGAAATTTGAATTTTCCTGTAACTTTTCTGCAAATATCACATGTCAACTCCAAAGAGACACAAGGATAAGTGCCCAAAAGTCAAATTCCTTTGATGAATATTTTTCACGATTCAACTCCTCTTGTTTATATAAATTAGTGTGCGTTTCCTTGGTATTTTTATCAAGTTATTACAACTCTCTGTGGAAGAATATCGCGTAAATAGCAGCTGTCTCTGCTATTTTCCCTTAAAACAAAGATAACATAGAGTAGACGAATTATAGCTTAAAGGGAATATCTTCCGGAAAGCGAAAGATTGTGGGTTTAGATCTCGCTCAAGAGGGACCAACAGAGCGGCACCTTGAATCAAAATAGAATTTTTGAGACTTTTTACAGCACACATTTAATTCGTTTGATTTTGTTATCTTAAACTATTCAAAAGCATTTTTGTTTTTTTGTTGTTTTTTTTTTCAAAAATAAAAGTTATTAAGATCCTTCCGTAACATACTAGAACAAGGGCTCTCTCTGGTTCTGCAAAAAAAAAAAAAAAATAGAAAAGTTCAAGTTGTTCCAATATAAATTGATTCAGTAACCCCGATACGCAAAATGGCGTTTAAAGTTTAAAATTTTGCTCCTAATTAATTATTATTCCATTGTTCCTTTATTCGTGGATTTTATGTCCATAAAACTGATCTTCCTGCAATATAAACAGATATTTCGACAAAATGCATTCGATAGGAATATAGTTTTGGTTTTGGTTAAAGCTCTAGTTATATTTGTGGGTATATCCTCTCGAACATTGTTCCAATAGTTCATTTCATCTGAGTACTTCATACAGAGGAGTAATGGCTTTTATCATATTTTTAGATAAAGCGGTCCCAATTGTCCTGTTGGCTTTGCGCATTGCCAACTGCACCACGAGCCTTCGAGGATGTTGTTATGATTTATGTTGTTGTTAGACGCACCTCTGTGTTAAGGGGCCCATATACGGTCACCCATGTTGGCCAACTCGAGTAAAACAACGATGTTGTCACGAAGATTTTATCGTGTGTGGTCCAGTTTGCGGTGAGACACGTAGTATTTCAAGCGGTTGGACGAAAATCAAATTAGTTTGATTGTTAGTGGCGGGGTTACGTGTTTGACAACGTAAGCCGTGTAGGGGGATGTTTGTCACGCATTCGTCATACCTGAATCTTGAGTGAACTCTACTGAGGAAATGATAATAGTAACAGTTCCAGTAGCTCCTGATAGGTGTTTCTGTCCTGATGTTGAACAAAATGTTTGACCGTGTGTGGAGAAAAAGCATTTATGTGTGACACACCAAGTTGGACAACATGTTCGAAGTGTATGGGACGCTTTAGAGTGCGGCGCAAATGGCCTTTCTCATATTGCCCACAGTCTGGGGTGTACCGACGAGGTAGGGGGGAGGGGGAGGGGGTTGGTCATTACGTACTATTATGAGCGAATGCATGATTGGTGAGGCTTTCATAATTTTTGACTCATAATCCCGTTACGATCTCAAGTTGAAATTTTGAAAAGTGCTTTTTTCATAATATAAGGTAGAAAATAAAATAACACTTAATAAAATCAAAAGTACTTGCAGGATATTCAAAGATAACGGATATAATCCTTATCCATGATATCCCTTTTCGGATATATTATTAAAATGGCATTTTTTTAGAGAGCTTAAAATCCTAACTTTCAAATTAGCTACATTTGTTTATTCTAGCATCAATATATAGCAAAATATGTATGTTTTTAAGGAACGCCAGGACAGCATTTTTTCGAAATTTAAAAATGTTATTACTTGCGAAGTACGCATTGATAGGAAAAATTTTGTAAAAATTTGTATTTTTGTTTTCACAAGCTCTCCAAGTATGTAAAATTAAAAAAAAAACAAATTGGCGATGTTCATGATACACATGTCACCTATTTGGTTCGGAAAGACCCATATACCTCCGGCGAGACCTACCACAATAGTGCATCCATTTCCTGTCGCACATTCCTACGTCACCGAATCGATGCCGTACAATAAGACTCTGAGTACTACTGACACAAGAAAGATGTATGTAGAATAGAAATAAAATAACTACAAATGTATTTGGATGTATTCGGGTGTATTGATTTTACATGTGCCGCTATGTCACCGTAGCCGCGCTTTACTTCCAAAACACTGATATGTGCATCGGGCCTTAGGTTTCTTTTCAAAATTTTGTAAAAGTGGCACAAATTGTGTGGATTATAGATAAATAATAGTGTTTCATTGTTTATAAAATTATGATTAATCTATTGAAGAGAGGCTTTATGGTACATGTCGAGATCATAGAAATTCAATATCTTCAAAAACGAAATTCTTAAGTGCTCAGATGGGCTCAGGACGCAATTTTACAGCCCAATTTTTCTGAAGCCTTTTGGACTTGGGAGACATATGATCCACTCCCAAATCTAAATCCTGGGTGCGCAACTGTCTACAGTTTCTGAAAATTTGCATGTAGCGTTTTGTAGCGTTCTGCCCTCACGTTACCTTCTCATTTAATGCGTCATTCTCATACTCTCGTTAAATTTTCTTTTCTTTCCTCGTACTTTCTTTTCTTCTTTTAAATTCCTGGAAAAGGGAAAAAGTTTTATATAAAGGGTTTTCCAATAAGAGGTGTTATTTTAATTAGCCCGCTTTTTCACTTTTGGAGCTGTCATTTTTTGATATTTGACAAGTAGAAACTACGCCATTAATAAAAATGGAACGATACACGATTCAACAACGCATTGAAATTATTAAAATTTACTATAAAAATGGTGAAAATGTGGCAGAGACGGTTCGTAAAACTCGAACAATTTTGGGTCGTCGTGAAGCACCTTGTTGGACCGCAATACAGAAATTGGTAGAAAAATTCGAGCTGTCGGGACAAGTTAGTGATGTGAAGAATAAAACCCGTGCACGTCGCTCAAAAACAGCCGAGAATATTTCTGCTATAGCCGAAAGTGTTGAAGAAAACCCAGGTTTGTCCATTCCCCGTCGTTCTTTGGAATTAGGCATTCCACAAACGTCATTACACCGTATTTTGCATAAAGATCTGGGTCTTAAGGCTTATTAAGTTTAGTTAACACAAGAACTCAAGCCGGCCGATCATCAACAACGTCAAGTCTTTGCTGATTGGGTCCTTGAAATGCATGAAAATGATCCGGAATTCCATCGAAAACTCATCTTGAGTGATGAGGCCCATTTCCACCTCGATGGCTTCGTCAACAAGCAAAATTGTCGCATCTGGGGCTCGGAAAACTCAAGAGTTATTGTTGAAAAGCCTCTCTATCCTCAACGTGTGACTGTTTGGTGCGGTTTATTGTCCCGCGGGGTCATTGGACCTTACTTTTTCGAAAATGAGGCTGGAGCAACAGTTACGGTGAATGGATTGCGCTATCGACAGATGATTAATGATTTTTTATGGCCGGAATTGGATGGTATTGATCTGAACAACGTTTACTTTCAACAACACGGCGCTACGTGCCATACAAGCAACGAAACCATTGATCTTTTACGGGAAAAGTTTCCGGACCGTGTTATCTCTCGAAGAGGTTATCACAATTGGCCACCGAGATCTTGTGACTTAACACCTTGCGACTTCTTCCTTTGGGGCCACGTGAAAGAGAAGGTCTACGCCAACAGCCCAGCGTCGATTCAAGACCTCAAAGATGGAATGCGTGAGGCTATCGAGGACATAGGGCAGCCACTTTGCGATTTGGTTATGGAAAATTTCATGAAAAGGATGTGGTCCTGTAGGCGTGGTCGTGGTGGTCATTTGGCTAATGTAAAATGGCATTTTTCTTTGAATATCAAAAGAACACCTCTTATTGGAAAACCCTTTATATTATTCGAGAAGTAGCCCTCTGCTACTTCTCCATACGAATTCAAACATACTTGAAAAGGGGGCAAAAGGTTATTTAACTTCAGAAATTAGCCCTCTGCTACTTTCCCATGTCATGAATAAAAAGGAATGGAGAAAGAGAAAGAATAAAAAAAAATAAAAAAAAAAATGAAATTGATTTCATGAAAATATGCCTCTCGACATAATTTGGGTACGAATATTTTCCACGGAATTGTACGACATTCTAAGGGGGATATAATCGTGGACAATTTGATATTTTTCTTATTAGAATAATTGAGAAGAAAACTATCGCAAAATTATCTGCAAATGGAGTAAAAAATTCAACAATAGCATTTGTGTCCAATATAACCACAATTAGTTTCTCCTTTCTGAAAGTTGTTCACAGTGAGATCATATCTGCTGTTTATTCCATAAGATGTGACACAACTATTTCAGTAGTATTAGCTGTGAGATTTGTGATAAAGGGGCCGCTCTGAATGAGGGCAATATTTCTGCTGTGAAATTGCTCGATATCGTTAAGGCCTTCGATAGCGTCGCCAATAACAATCTCTTTTAATAAATTTCCAAACTGCTTAATTTCAGTACATATGACATTGCCTTCATAAAGAATTCTTATGATGTCGTTCTGAAAAAGTATACAGGCTTGACAACAAGTCTTATTCTGTAAGGATTACCTATGGGAATTAAGTATCCCATACTGCCACAGGGTTCTCAAGATTGGCTTGTTAATTCCTAGTAACTTTTCAATTGAGCTTTGGTTAGGTTTCCTTCACAGTTCTTTTGTAATTCTACCGATGGGATCATTTAACATGTTGGCATGTTGTGGATGAAGAAGCCTTCGAGAGCTCTCCAAGACGAGCAAGCTCGTCACACGTTTCATTTTTGATTATTTTGCTATATCCTGGTACCCATAAGACGAGTAATTCAGGGTGGATTTACACTCCAGGACAAATTTTTAGGTACCTAGCTAATGCATTGACATGCGGCTTGACAGAGCAGATGTTAATTTTCATATTCTCAGTATTTGAGTTGAGAAGATATCTTCCAGCTTCCAGAATAGCACTCATTTCCGCATGGAAAATCCTGACGTGATTTTCGAGATATATGTGTGTCCATTCCTACAAAAGCGTCGCTGCAGAAAAAGCCTGGTTCACTATTTTCCTTCGATTTGGAACCATCCGTATAAATTTAGTGTTCGTCAATGATTGATGAATAGAGTTTCACTCCTATTCTTCATTAGATGAGATTTTTGTCTTAAAATTGGCTTTAGTATAGTCTCGATAAGGTTATCACTGAAATTTTCTAAACCAACTAAAAGGTAAAAAAAAACTCAAATTATGCTGAAATCTTACTTGCACTTGTAATTATCTTGTGGAGTGCCATAAGGAACAATTCTTAAGCCACTAGTTTTAAGATTATTTCCTATCAAACCAGCGATAACAAGCGACGTTGACATTCATATTTACACTAATGATCCATTTAAGCGATACTAATGGACGGAGCTGAACAATTTCTAAAAAGACAATTCCAACCACTTTTATATACAGACTTTTTTGGTAGATTTTTCAGACTTATAAGGTATTCCGTACTGAAATATTTCTGATTGTGTAGCTGGTAGAAGTAACCGAATATGTTGCTACCAAATAACTCAAAGTCAAAATGTCTTCATTGAATTAGAAAATAATCTATGCCTGAAAATTCTAATCTCATATCTAACTAAGGGGCAAAACCAATTTCTCCAATCCTAACTGCTTCTTAATGAAAAACTTCAGTTACATCGTAAACCGCTAAAGGGTGTACTAATGTATTTTATCGTCCATATACTGTACATAATCCTATTGTGCAATATTGGGCAACGTGGTACTAATCAACTCATTTTCGACGATTAAGCCTCATGGATATGTGTTTGCTTTCCTCGGGCGTAATTATATTCGTATTCAACTGAAATTCTCTCATTACTCAGCTTTCTGGATAAATAGCTGCGAGGCACTTCAGCTCGTGCAATTTCCGCAAATTATGTCTCAACAACACTAAACGAAGGACATTTATTATTATTGCCAATGTGTGTGGATATAACTAACGCCCATCGATGTAAGCTTTTAGTTGCTGTTAATTATTATTATGAAGACTATTTATGAGTGAGAATTTCAAAATTTTTCTGTTTTCATACTTATTGGATTTGACTTGAAACACTCATAGCGCATTGAAGCTTTCGAAACAAAATAAGGCAGCTGCTGGCGGTTATCTAACTTTCTCTTGTAGTTGATTCTAATTAAATCATAATATTATTAGGATTAAGTGTGTTCAATAGTTTGTAGAATATTTTGAGCATTACATCTATATGTAAGTGAGGCTAAATTTGGGGCAGTATTAAGAAATGTTTGTCTTAAGAAGCTCCAAGTGAAAACTTTGGATCAAGTCCTGAAACTTTGGAGGAAGAAGAGGAGATACCTAGCTTTTTCTAATTTGGTTATGTGGCGCTTTTTAAATGGAATGTTGGATTTTCATGTTAGAGTATCAATTGGATTTAATAAATAAAAACAGTTGTTTTAACTATCTAACCAATATCTGTTATCATAGTCTGATAACAGCAACAATGTTATCAATATTCGAAACGCTTCTGCATGAACGTGTGTCTCGAGGGTATGGCGTAACGCTACAACGATTCTGGCTTAGAGGCCAGGCCCTTTCAACCCCCTCCCCCCCACCGACCCTAAACATATAAGTAAAAAGGTATTTGGAATAAATTGGGCGGGTAACCCAAATTACAGCATACCTAGAGCTACAATATCACAAGATAACACATAAAAATAAAATAAAAATAATACAAGAATTTTGATAGGAATAACTAGGTAGGAAGGATTTTAATTCATGCATGCTTTTTCCTACAAGAAAAATATATAAAAAAAGATGCAGATTTTGTCATTGAACCTAAAAATTTAGATGGACCTAGAGCCAGCAAATGAAATACTACTCGAATATAATCAGGACCATTTAAAATAATACAAGAGCATTGGTTTGCACTGCGGTGGGCTTTAAGTCCCAACCTAATTATTTCACCACTTTACTCTAGAATATTTTGCGTTATGCTCGTAATTTTAGAAATCCAAATAGTTGAAAGGTAGAAAATAAACAACGTCTGTCCACTGTCCAGTATTAATAGCAAATTTACTAAATCAGTTTGTCTTATATACATACATGCATATATTTACCTACAATTCACACATCGACGCTTACTGTTTTACATATATTCTCAAATGAAGAACAGCCACATATTTCCCAAACCACACAAACCTTTTTACCCAATTCATGAATACGGTCCGAAAGGCTTTAATGTAATTACATTCGTACATTCAATTTTATTTATATTTTCCCAATCTTCACGTCTAATGCCCGCCCTACTTTTAACCTATCTCTAGAAAAATAACTTTAATGCTCATGGAGCGAAAAGCCTATATTACCCAGAAATAGCAATGAAGACATCAAAATTGGGTGAATATGCTGAGAAATATGAAATGCAATACTTCTGGGAAAAGTAGGTCAGAGCCCGTGATATTGAAAAGTTGAAAGGAAACTCAACCTGCCAAGAGTTATGGGACCGAGAACAAGTACCTACATACATATATGAGGACGAATTATCCAATTTATGAAAATTATGGAAAGTGTGGTGAAAATTAAAGTAGATATATCCATAGGAAAAAATAATATAAAATAAAAAAGTAAAATCTTTCACAGAAATAAAACTGTTTTTATACATTTTAATTTAAAATTCGATCAGAAAATGTATTTACGAACTTCCCTATGTTTGTAATAACAATTACTTTTCATGGCGACTTGAATACACGTGGTCAAATTGGTGATGAGTTTTAGAAATAAAAGGGAGGAGAAGTCCTGTACACACTATGGTGAAACAAACAAAAAATATTGTAACAGTCACACAATATTTTTACAATAAGTGTTCAGGACTGGGCTCCTGACTCAGATCTTCCAACCTGAAAAAGAAACAAAAAAAAACGGACCACAAAGAATCAAATCTTTTTATTTAAATCATAAATTTCTTACCTAATTAATCGCAGCAATCCCACGAAGCAAAATCCTTCTGTAAACAAATTGCTGCTGTCAGCTCAAGTCAGCTGGACAGCAACAAGTATGGCCACCACGGTATCGAAATACAAGAATTCTCATTACGAACCACGTTCCGCCATTACACGAGAAATTACTGCGCAGCAGAAGAGTGAGATGTGCAGCAAATCGTGTGTGCTGCTTCTGGCTGCGTCGGGGTCGGCTGGAGGTGTTGGTTTTAGGAATTTACAAATTTTGTCGGGTAAGTAAACTTTCTTATTCAACAAAATGTGAAAGATTTAGTTGTTATTAACATTTATACTACACTGGATTAGGAATAAATTGAATTTACGCAAAATATTTTTTATATTCATAAGTTGAGTGCAGCTTGTTAACAACAATAACTAAAATGGTAACACTTTATGAATCAATGATGAAGTGCAGTTGCTAGGTCAGGTTATTGTTGCTATGCAAGTTGTTGCTATGCCAATACTGTTGCCACGCGCCGTTGACTACCGTTCTTTGGTGCCGTGCGCAAACTCTGGCTATATAAACAGCAGTTTGACTTGATTCGATCTCTTTTGTGATTTAGCAGTGCAGTGATTAACTTGGCAATTTATTCCTTTGTGTTATTTCCTAGTGATTTTTCCTAGTGTTATATTTTATTACTAAATTAAATACTTTGTTTAATTGACGGCTAAAATAAAATATTCTTTTTCTGGGTACCGACTGGATTAAGGATTTTATTTTAGATAGCGATTAAATTAAAGGTTTTTTATTGTGGGTAGCGACTGCAATAAAAAAAATATTACTAACAATACACTTTATTTCTGGTCTCGACGGAAATAAAGAATCTTTCTTCGGGTCTCGACTGAAGTTAAGATATATACTAACATTCACTTTAAGTCGGGTCTCGACTGACTTAAAGAATATTATCTCGGGTCTCGACTGAGATAATATATTACTAACAAATAACTTTATTGCGGGTCTCGACTGTAATAAAGTTTCTTATTGCGGGTCTCGACTGTAATAAGAAATCTACTAACTCACACCACTTTATTGCGGGTCTCGACTGTAATAAAGAGTCTTATTGCGGGTCTCGACTGTAATAAGACAATTACTAACAAAATCACTTTATTGCGGGTATCGACTGTAATAAAGAGTCTTACTGCGGGTATCGACTGTAGTAAGACAATTACTAACTCAAACACTTTATTGCGGGTCTCGACTGTAATAAAGATTCTTGCTGCGGGTCTCGACTGTAGTAAGAAAATCACTAACACAAAACACTTTATTGCGGGTATCGACTGTAATAAAGAGTCTTATTGCGGGTTTCGACTGTAATAAGACAATTCCTAACAAATCCACTTTATTGCGGGTATCGACTGCAATAAAGAATATCCTCATCCCACACCTCAGTCAAATAAAAGGTCAAGTAAATCAGCTGCTACATATCGATCAGGTGAGTACAAGTCAATTGCTACAGTTGAATAAAACAAATTTCTATACATTAATTATTTATTAAACGTCTTGGTTTCAGCTTCTTATATTATAAAATATAGATATACATATCTTGTAGTTTTCCAGTTATCGTATTTATTGAACTCGAAACATTTAGTGCTGTGAATAAACGAATAAAACCACTACCTTTATACCAGTGCATTCATTTCAGTCACTTAATCATTTATTGCGTTTACGTTCTGACTACGGGCAGTACATTTTATGGTCCTTCGTATCCAGATTTAAAGTCTAGTGGTATATATTCTTAAATTTTCAAACATGGCTACACTGCAAAAACTTCTCGCTAATCAAGCCACCTCAGCTCAAATATTCCAAAAATCGTTCAATAACTACAAAAATACTGATGTAGAAAAACGAACAAGAGGACTTATTTCTGAGCGGTTAATCGCCCTAAACGAAATTTGGTCCGACTATAAAAATACGCATTATACGATTCTCCAAGCTACTCAGGCTTTAGAAGATAGCGAATTGCAAAAATACGATTATTTTGCAAAAGATCAGTTTTCAAGCGTGGAAGATCAATACTACACGTTTCGAGGTATTCTCAGAGATGCACTAAATGCATTCGAAACAAAAGTAGATTCAAAACCAAACACGGAGAATGAATCTTCTTCGTATCTGAGGTTACCTAGCATCACAATACCAAAGTTCTCAGGGTCATATGAGTCATGGAGGTCGTTTCGCGATTTATTCCAGTCACTGGTGCATACAAATTCTGCGTTATCTTCAGTGCAGAAATTACATTATTTAAAATCGAATATTTCTGGAGAAGCAGAACATTTGTTGCGTCAGCTTCCAATTACCAATGCGAGTTACGACAACGCATGGAAGATATTGCTCAATAGGTATGACAATAAGCGAGTATTAATTAATGCTCAGCTAAAAATTCTATTTAATCTACCTAAAGCAACACACGAGTCAGCCAAGGCAATAAAAACTGTGCTAGACAAATCGTCAGAATGTATTTATGAACTCGAAGCATTGGAAGTCCCCACTAAACACTGGGATACAATCCTGATTTACATGCTAGTGCAATGTTTACCAGCAGAGACGCATCGCTTATGGGAACAAGAAGTTAATTGTACAAATGAACTTCCTACCCTAAAATCTTTAAAGGCTTTTCTAGAGACGAGATTCCGAACTCTAGAAGCAATCTCAGATACAAAGCCATATTCAATAAACAAACCAGCTCAAATTCCAAGAGCATCCACTCACCTTTCATCATCTACAGACAGATGTATAATGTGCAAAGAGCAACATCGAGTATTCAAATGTTCGAAATTTATTAAACAAGACGTAGATT
Organism: Dioctria rufipes; assembly: GCA_963924295.1. NCBI lineage: Eukaryota > Metazoa > Arthropoda > Insecta > Diptera > Asilidae > Dioctria > Dioctria rufipes. Next base: position 173,449,617 of record OZ002743.1, read on the forward strand.
CAAGATTCAAAATTGTCACGTCAAACAACTTGTGCATTAACTGCCTTTCAAAAGGTCACAACGCGAAGTTTTGCTCAAGCAAATTCACGTGCCAGCGATGTGGAAGGAAACATCATTCCTTACTCCATAGGAATAACGCATCTCCACCGGGTTTGATCAAAGCATCAGAAAACCGGAATTCACAAGCTCAACCTTCACCTTCTACATCTAATATGCACACGCTTCACGCGAATCAATCAACAAGAACAACACAAGCATTGCTTGCCACAGCATTGCTCAAAGTGTCTTCAAAAAAGGGCACCGTACTCACATTGCGTGCTTTAATAGACTCAGGCTCGCAAGTCACATTCATTACGCAGGCAGCCGCACGAAAACTACAATTACCAACTAGGAATATGTCAGTACAAATCACTGGCTTAGGAAAGTCAGAAGCTATGAATGTGAAAAAACAGGCAACAATACAAATTCACCCTTATTCATCATCGAACAAGGTAACTACGATCAATGCCCTGGTTGTAAAGACTATAACAGACATATTACCTCCGTCCACCATTCCAAACAAGAAATGGAGTCATGTACGAGACCTGCAACTCGCCGATCCATATTTTTTCAAACCAGGAAAAATCGACCTGCTCTTAGGAGCGGATGTATACGGAGAAATTCTCTTGGAAGGATTACGAAAAGGTCCTCCAGGAACACCAATCGCGCAAAACAGTACGCTCGGTTGGATTCTTTTTGGAAATATCAACAATACGTTCACAAGTCCTAAAGCGTCTGTCTTAACAGCACACGCTCATTATGAGGAAGAGTCCTCACTTGATAAACTCCTTCGAAGATTTTGGGAAACCGAAGAACTGTTACCTGGAAGACAACTGTCTAAGGCCGACCATGATTGTGAAAAGTTCTACGAAAAAACTCACTATCGAAATGCAAACGGCAGATATGAAGTCCGTTTGCCCTTTATACAAGATAGTCCAAGCTTAGGCAACTCGCGTAGCATGGCTTTACGGAGATTTTACAGCTTAGAGCACAAATTACAGCAAAATCCTGAGCTCAGTCAGGAATACAAAGCCTGCATTAATGAATATCAATCATTAGGGCACATGACAGCAGTTGACGAAGAAGTTGATAAAGATAAATGCTATTATCTTCCACACCACGCCGTTATTAAAGACAGTACAACTACCAAAGTTCGAGTTGTCTTCGATGCCTCGGCTAAATCCTCCAATGGGAAAAGTTTAAACGAACAGTTGCATACAGGCCCAGTACTACAATCTGAACTCTTCACAACGTTACTTAGATGGCGAAAGTACAAATACGCTATGTCAGCCGACATAGAGAAGATGTATCGGATGATCAATGTTCAGCCTGCAGATCAAAATTATCAAAGGATACTTTGGAGAAATAATCCTAATGAAGTGATCAAAGAATACAAATTAACTACGGTTACATTTGGCACAACACCAGCTCCTTATTTAGCAATTAAAACCCTTCATCAGTTAGCAAGTGATGAAGCTACTAAATACCCTGTGGCTGCAAAAATTATACCACGTGAATTCTATGTTGATGATCTCCTCACTGGAGCAGATTCCATCGGTGAAGCCTTGGAAATACAAACGCAGCTTATAAACATCTTGTCGTCAGCAGGATTCAATTTGAGAAAATGGGTCAGTAATTCATCAGATCTCCTATTAAGCATCCCAGAAGAGCACAGGGAAGTACAACTTCCATTACGGTTCGCAAGTGATGAATCTATAAAAACCCTGGGCATACATTGGCACCCAGGAGTAGATCATTTTACCTTGCAATATAAACAGTTCGCAGATCGCATTTCTACAAAGCGTTCTGTGTTGTCAGAAATTGCGACACTCTTTGATCCACTAGGTTGGATATCTCCAATTATAGTGACAGCTAAGATTCTGATGCAAACCTTATGGCTTTCTGGATGCTCATGGGACGATCCAATTCCTGCATCCATTGATATGCATTGGCGACAATTCAAAACAAAGTTAAGTTACATTAGCGAAATTCAAATACCACGTTGGATTTTTACAACTAGTGATTTAGCGACTTGCCAATTACATGGATTTTCCGACGCATCCAACCAAGCCTATTCGGCTGCCGTATACATCAGGGCCATCGATGAAGAGGGCCATGTCCATGTCAATTTACTAATGGCAAAAACAAAAATAGCACCCGTTAAACCGATCACGCTTCCTCGTCTTGAGTTATGTGGAGCAGTACTGTTAGCTCGCCTTATAAATCGTGTTAAAACAGATTTAAATATGATCAATACGCCCATATTCGCTTGGACAGACTCTTCCATAGTCTTAGCGTGGATACGCAATCACCCAAATAAATACAAAACATACGTAGCGAACAGGATTGCAGAAATCCAGGCCCTCACTGATATCCAGGCATGGCGTCACGTGCGGTCTGCTGATAATCCTGCTGATTGCAACTCCAGAGGCATTGAACCTGCATCTTTAAGCTCCCAGGAGTTATGGTGGCACGGACCTCAGTGGCTGCTAAACTCGGAGGAAAATTGGCCTCATACAAATATTTTGAACGACAGTAATGGAGACTCGGAACAAAAACGAGTGTGCTATGTAACCACGTATGTAGATATCAATGAGTTAATTTGTAAATTCTCGACTTTCACAAAGTTGCAACGAATTACTGCATATTGTATAAGATTTATCAATCATTGCCGCAAAAAGGCTACAAATATAACTCAGAATTACCAGCATAATTCAGTTCAATTAAAACCTATAGAAATGACTCAAGCGAAACATCTGCTTATTAAGCTTGTTCAACGAATTGCGTTCGAAAACGAAATCAAGCAATTAAAAGCAGGCATCTCACTAGATGCCAAAAGTAAAATCTTACCTTTAACTCCATTTTTAGATGATCAGGATTTATTGCGTGTGGGTGGCCGATTACAAAACGCCAATATTTCCTACGACCAAAAACATCCAATAATACTGCCGAAAGAAAGCAACTTGACAGTATTAATAATTAATTACTATCATATGAAAACATTACACGGAGGTGTGCAATTGGTTCTATCAACAATAAGAAACAAATTTTGGATACCACAAGGACGAAAAACCGTCAAACATGTTTTACATAAATGTGTTACCTGTTTTAAACAATCCGCTTCCAATAAGAATCAAATCATGGGAAACCTACCCGCATCAAGAGTTAACATATCCAGACCTTTCCAACAAACTGGTGTTGATTATGCTGGCCCCATAAATTTGAAAATGTCGAAACATCGAGGCAATCGTTTTTATAAAGGTTATATATGCATTTTTATCTGCATGGCCACTAAAGCCATCCATATAGAGCCAGTCTCCGATCTCACCACAGCAGCTTTCATCGCAGCATTCCGCCGCTTTTCTAGTCGACGAGGACTTTGCACCGATATATATTCCGATTGCGGGACCAACTTCGTTGGAGCCGACAAAACTTTGCAAAAGGATCTCAAAAATGCGATAAAACAGGCTAGCGAAGAAATGGCAGGAAGAGTAGCAGAAGATGGAACTAGGTGGCATTTTAATCCGCCCTCAGCTCCACATTTTGGCGGACTATGGGAAGCGGGAGTGAAATCGATTAAATTTCATTTAAAGCGCATACTAGGAAATTCTGCACTCACGTATAAAGAATTCGCAACCGTGTTAGCTCAAATCGAAGCTTGCTTAAACTCTAGGCCATTATGCCCCATCTCAGAGGATCCAGAGGACTTAATTATTTTAACACCAGGACATTTTTTAATAGGTAATTCATTGATCACTCCTCCAGAGCCAATGATCAACAAGAATGTTTCATCATTAACACGATGGAATTATCTACAAGCCTTACAGCAACAGTTCTGGCATAAATGGTCCAATGATTATTTAAACTCATTGCAAAATAGACCAAAATGGCATACCCCAGTCTCCAATCCCAAAATAGGAGATTTGGTGGTTATAAAAGAACCCAATTTACCAGCATGTCGCTGGATATTGGGACGAATCGTTGAATTACATCCAGGAGCTGATCAGCTGGTAAGAGTTGTTAGTATAAAAACGAAGAATGGAGTCCTAAAAAGGCCAATAACAAAATTTGCTATTCTTCCTTTAAACTAAATTACGCTCTCAACGATTAATCATCACAACAATCAAGATTATATGATTATTCTTAAAACCCAAAGATCACATTATCCCATCAAACTAACTTCCCTGTAAACATACATATTTTTTTTATTTATTTTAAACAAAATATCCAAAGAAGCATTTATTTCCTCACAATCAAATTTATTTTCGTTTTTACAAAATTTTCATACCCATGCAAAATTTCAATTGATTTCCTAACCATAAAAGCGCATTCTTGCCTTACAATAACATGCAAACCGTTACATTAGCTAACAAAACATTTATTTTCGTAAAAATTTTTTTCGAAATTTCAATAATCTATTGAAATTCCAATCGTCACAATTGTATGCACCTATGTATGTATGTACATCCATTGTTTACATCAAAGTGCATTCTTCACTAGAGTGATTGAAATTGTATCGCTACAATGTATCATGACGGACCAGTAAAATGAAAAACAAATTTCGTCTCTGCAAATTTGTTTCAATGTAAATGACCAGCCTGATCATGAATAGTTAAGAGAACCCGTTAGTCTTTTTTAAATAGCGAGCTCGTCATTTCACAAGCCACAGTTTAGTCCAGAGTTTTTAAAAAAGCAAAATGGAATCGTCCAACAATTCTACTGAGGAAAATACCCAGTCACCACCAACGCCAGGGAAATCCATAGAGCGCGATGTGAAGAAGATTTGGGAGTTGGAAAAACAACTCAACCAACTACAAACCGCCTTGCAGATTAAGAAGGTTAGCAGACGACTTCAGTACCTGCAATTGGAGGAATCAGAGGTAATCGACTTAACCGATTCTCCACCAAATTCACCAAGGCGTCAGCAAACCGAAGCAGGGCCAACACCATCGGGATCAGCAGCCATACTGGATGAAGCCCAGCAGACATCTTCATCGCCCAAAATTAAGATTCTGGAGGACATTGTGGTAGTACCTGCCACAGAGCAAAACAACGATTTGCACTTAATCGTGACGGACAACAAGACGGGAGACATAGAGGACATCACCGTTTCCTGGGATGCGCTACAAAGATCGAAGAAACGAAAGCAACGAGTGACAACCAAGGATGGAACCCGTTATAACGTGCGGCTATTAAAGGATGGACATATTAAAATTCTTTAATAAAATATAACAAAAGGATTTTCTTAGTTTCCATTCTAGAAACCTGTCATTTCGTTTCCTTTAATATTACTACCGGGGCTTCCTCAATTTCACTTCGACTCTGCGTTGACGTATTTGGGGCCACGTCGCTTGCAAAATCTCTTGGTTTCGTCTTCCAACCATTTTTCACATCTCTTTTGTTTGTAGCAAAATTACAACATATAGAATGTGCTATACAAAATAGTTTATTGCTCTAAAATATATAAAAGGATAGATTAACACTACATATATTAACACCAGCTGGAGTGATCACCATATAATTGAAAGCCATTCCAACCTTTCAACGGGCGGCAGTATGTTCAGGACTGGGCTCCTGACTCAGATCTTCCAACCTGAAAAAGAAACAAAAAAAAACGGACCACAAAGAATCAAATCTTTTTATTTAAATCATAAATTTCTTACCTAATTAATCGCAGCAATCCCACGAAGCAAAATCCTTCTGTAAACAAATTGCTGCTGTCAGCTCAAGTCAGCTGGACAGCAACAAGTATGGCCACCACGGTATCGAAATACAAGAATTCTCATTACGAACCACGTTCCGCCATTACACGAGAAATTACTGCGCAGCAGAAGAGTGAGATGTGCAGCAAATCGTGTGTGCTGCTTCTGGCTGCGTCGGGGTCGGCTGGAGGTGTTGGTTTTAGGAATTTACAAATTTTGTCGGGTAAGTAAACTTTCTTATTCAACAAAATGTGAAAGATTTAGTTGTTATTAACATTTATACTACACTGGATTAGGAATAAATTGAATTTACGCAAAATATTTTTTATATTCATAAGTTGAGTGCAGCTTGTTAACAACAATAACTAAAATGGTAACACTTTATGAATCAATGATGAAGTGCAGTTGCTAGGTCAGGTTATTGTTGCTATGCAAGTTGTTGCTATGCCAATACTGTTGCCACGCGCCGTTGACTACCGTTCTTTGGTGCCGTGCGCAAACTCTGGCTATATAAACAGCAGTTTGACTTGATTCGATCTCTTTTGTGATTTAGCAGTGCAGTGATTAACTTGGCAATTTATTCCTTTGTGTTATTTCCTAGTGATTTTTCCTAGTGTTATATTTTATTACTAAATTAAATACTTTGTTTAATTGACGGCTAAAATAAAATATTCTTTTTCTGGGTACCGACTGGATTAAGGATTTTATTTTAGATAGCGATTAAATTAAAGGTTTTTTATTGTGGGTAGCGACTGCAATAAAAAAAATATTACTAACAATACACTTTATTTCTGGTCTCGACGGAAATAAAGAATCTTTCTTCGGGTCTCGACTGAAGTTAAGATATATACTAACATTCACTTTAAGTCGGGTCTCGACTGACTTAAAGAATATTATCTCGGGTCTCGACTGAGATAATATATTACTAACAAATAACTTTATTGCGGGTCTCGACTGTAATAAAGTTTCTTATTGCGGGTCTCGACTGTAATAAGAAATCTACTAACTCACACCACTTTATTGCGGGTCTCGACTGTAATAAAGAGTCTTATTGCGGGTCTCGACTGTAATAAGACAATTACTAACAAAATCACTTTATTGCGGGTATCGACTGTAATAAAGAGTCTTACTGCGGGTATCGACTGTAGTAAGACAATTACTAACTCAAACACTTTATTGCGGGTCTCGACTGTAATAAAGATTCTTGCTGCGGGTCTCGACTGTAGTAAGAAAATCACTAACACAAAACACTTTATTGCGGGTATCGACTGTAATAAAGAGTCTTATTGCGGGTTTCGACTGTAATAAGACAATTCCTAACAAATCCACTTTATTGCGGGTATCGACTGCAATAAAGAATATCCTCATCCCACACCTCAGTCAAATAAAAGGTCAAGTAAATCAGCTGCTACATATCGATCAGGTGAGTACAAGTCAATTGCTACAGTTGAATAAAACAAATTTCTATACATTAATTATTTATTAAACGTCTTGGTTTCAGCTTCTTATATTATAAAATATAGATATACATATCTTGTAGTTTTCCAGTTATCGTATTTATTGAACTCGAAACATTTAGTGCAGTGAATAAACGAATAAAACCACTACCTTTATACCAGTGCATTCATTTCAGTCACTTAATCATTTATTGCGTGTACGTTCTGACTACGGGCAGTACAATAAGTTTGTAGCAAAATAACAACTTTTTGAGTTGAAATAAATTTTATGTGGAGAAAGGGGAATACCCGGTTTTCATACAACTTTAGGCCCGAATGAACAGACATGAGAGATATCTTAAACCATGCAATATGATACTCTGAACATATTTTATTAACAATGTTTATTTCAATTAAGCGGGCGAAAGCTTTGGAGATCGAGTGTAGCTTGAGGTGAAAAAGTGGAGTTAAGAAGTTCTCGTGATAGTTTGGAATTGGTGCGTGGTGGAAAATGACTTCTTATGATTAAAATAAAATATTTACAACAGAGCACTAGTGTCCATAGAAGAAAGAACTGCATAATATATGCGAAATGTAGTAACTGACGTATATGTGACCCAAGTGTATGAAAATGAAGTTTCCGGTGATAAAAACGTCCCGAGAAAGTTTTCTGAATCGGGAAAAAAGTACACCGATAGCACTCGGTGAGGCCTTTATTTTGGTATATAAAATCCTAAAAGTATGCAGACAAGATTTTTCCTACGAACTTTATCTGGTAAAGAGTTGAGGCGAAGAGTGAAACCCGTTTTCCGAGCGGACATAGCCCTACCGAGTTAGAGCTGATCGAAAGTTCGAAAAATGTAGTACTTCAGGTCGAATGAAAAATAGGAAAATACTAAAAAAGTGAGGATGGGATGGCTATAAATAGTTTTTAAGCCACCGAAAATAGGAGTGTGGGTACTCAAACTTCTTCTAAGGACCTAAGGAATTCGATTCTGTATTTGATTTTCCAAAATGTACTAGATCAAATTTTGATCGCCGTCCCAAGGCTTCGACCGCTTAATTGAAATAAAATATGTTCAGAGTATGCATCTGTTAAGACATCTCTCACAGCTGTTGATATCGGGGCTATAATGGGTTTTCCCCCTTTTATTCAGAGAAAAAAAATTAACAAATATTATTGGTTTCACTTTACACTTAAATATTGTATTAAAATTTGCATGAGATTGAAGAGCTCATCATGATTTGTCTACTAGGAATATTTCATTGCATTTACAACACTTTTGCATTAATTTACAAATTTATATTCTCATCGGGTAGGGTAGGTCATTCGAGTGACTAGTATAAATTTGGAAAACATTCGCAATGTCTTAACGACTATAAAGTTAGGTTGGAAAGTGTGCGGACATATATGTAGCGTAGGCTCCACGAAAAGTAAGTAAAAAGCTGCTTAATAGCAGAAAATGATGAATATTGACTGTAGGTATATGTAGATGTTAAGTAAAATAGTTCTGGTATGGAAAAATAATAAAAACTGAGAAAAAATAATGAAAATTTTAGAAAAGATCGGAGAAAAACTCAAGCCACGGACTTAAAATACTTTGTTTCTCGGAATTTCACTAAGTGAAGGCAGAAATTCTTATGAATTCTCTGATATGTGAATTGTGTTCTGTGGCCTGTGTAACACAAAAACGAAAATAAAAGCCTTATAAAGGATTTGTCGAAAAATTGTTTAAGTTAAAAAAATGAACTTAAACTATTTTCAAAATTAACGGTTGAAATAATAGTTTTACTACTAGGTATGAAGGTTGATATTTTATCATTTCCCTCTCGCTATGAGTATTTGCACAAGCTATTTAAAGAACATTTGCAAATTTATGTCGTATTTTTACGCAAAAATATATGCAGATATCACATTGTGCTGCAAAGTTACTTTGTATAATGTTGGAAGAATTTTCGCTATAGTTTATTGTTGTAAAATCAACCAGTTTTAATTTTGAACTGAGCAAGAAGTTTTCTATGTAGATATATTAGTCGAGCCTTATATTAAAAAAAACAAAAAAAACTGATATTGTGCATTAATATTAATATTGGAGAGGCACCAAAGGATTCAATGCAATTTAATGTGTTGCACTCAAGTGATCAGACGAGACTGACCTGATTGACTGAATCCTTTGGTTAGGACCAGCTCGAAAGTAACAGTTTATTGTACTGTACTTCTCAACTGTAATTTATTGTATTACAGCTGAGTGGTTTTGTTGTAACTTAATGTATTACGACAACGTGATTGTATGGTGTCACAGTCGCAAGTTAATGTGTTACGACTGTAGTGTCAAGAATGCAATTTAATGTGTTGCACTCAAGTGATCAGACGAGACTGACGAAAACCTCTTTGCTTCACAGGCCTTTTATAGTAAGCAGGTTTCCGGGAATGCCTGCTTTGATTTGTTGATTCCCAGCAAGATATTCAGAATGCCTCCTCTGATTTGTTGAAGCAAAGTGATTTAGTTGTGTTCAAAGTAATTAATTTTGGTGTGCGTTCGCACAGTATGTCTATTGGATGTCGTTTCATAAGCTCCACTTCGGAGCAGCAAGCAAGCAGCAAGTTTTCTATCATCGTCTTCAATTTCATAAATTATTCAACTAAAAATGGCTTCAAACTCAATGTTTCTCTAGTAAACTACTGAGGACATATAAATTGAAATTAAATAGAATAACATTTATTATGATATAAATCTTCAAGTCATACATTTTTTTCTATATCTAACAGATAGCTGTAAGTCCAGAATGTAGTTGATTAAGCAAGAACACCTTATGTCCAAACATTACTTTACCAAAGAACTACTTAAACTTTTTCTTCTCGTTTTACTTTTTCCCTCTATGAAATGCTTTCCATTTGTTTTTTTTTTTTTTTTTTAAACACTCATTAAAATGAATAAGAACACTTGCTCATATAAAATTCACACTTTGACTGTCTGTTGTTGAAAGTTATAAAAACACTCATGAATTGAGTTCATTTAAAGAAAAACACATTACAAATGGACGTTACTGAATAAAAGGAGGTAAAGAAAGCGCTTTACAGCAGAAACCTGCAGAATGGTGTAGTTGATATCCTGTACGTGAATCATATTCAGAGTTATAATGCTGAAATCATTTTTGCCTGTGACTTTTGTTAACCGTGAAACCTTATAGAAAAAGTTTCCACATTTGTCGCCTCAAAAAATCTGCGTTTTCTTTATTAGTTAGAAAAATGAAAAGACAGCAAGAGACAGGTATTCGGACACTTTTTTCTGGGATGTAGTATGTAGTAAGGACATAGAAAAGGGTAGATTTTCATTACAATTTATTCAGCAGAGTTCATTTAAGATTAAAGACAAACACCAAATAACATAGCTTACATAGCTGACATATTTTAAATTATTGTAAAAACAAAAATCAAACAAAGTACTTACCAAAGCAGAAGTATACGAAGAACTAATGCCTAGAAGAAAAAAGAGGCGTATTTTTTGAGGAACTATTTATTTTAGTTTATTTCATTGATATAGAAAAGAAAAAAATTACACACAATTTGCAATTTTACAACTATTTTAGAACTTATGGTACGTGCACAACGAGACGAGGAGAGGCGAGGACATATTAAGAGTAATATCAAGCGTTGAGGAAACAAAATAATTGTACGCTGTACTATGGGAGCATTCATAACACCGCTGTGACAACGAGCAATGGGGCGAGGCACCTCGAGGTATTTCAGTTGAGAATGAGTGCGGTAATTTTGGTAGCTGGGATATTCTGATATGTGTTTTTCTTTGATAAAATTGAAGGGATCTTTACTCATTCTCATATCCTTGAAGATCCTATGAGGATCAGTATGCAAATCTTCATATATCTGAATGATAGGATTTCCCAAATTCTAATCGAACCGCTTGTTATTGTGACGGCATATACAAGCACAACTGCAGAAAGAGCTGGGCAAACTGAAAACGATTAATTTTATATCCTTAAAATGGAAATTTTGGCTCTTTTTATTATTTTATATTGAAATTTTTCCTTAATATAATCAAAGGTTTCTATACTGATTCTCATAAATTGGAAGAATCTATCAGATTCAATCCATAAATCTTCATATAGATGATGAAATTCGTCAGATTCTAGTCGTTTCGTATTTATCGGGTGGCAAGCAAAACAGTGGAAAGTACAGTTATGTGACAAATGAACTATAGTTCCATTACGTGACAAACACAAACTTTCTTCTTCAGAATCTGGAGATATAATTTATGCTCTCACTTCGCGATTTACCATGAAACTGAACGCCTTGTTTTGAACACTACATTTTGAGATGTATTGCTCAATTGCCTAGCCTTTCTTCGCTTCTCCTCTTTGTGCACGTACACGATGGGAACTCTCAACACGAATTCTGAAGAAATATGCTCGATCCAAATTCCAAGAAAGAATTGAATTTTTGCTCTTCCATACATCACTTTCTTAGTACACTATCGTCGATATCTGTATATTTTTTGTCTGCGATAGTAGTGTTCCAGCAGAGAGGAATGGGGTTTGAATAGAAGAGGAAGTTTAATCGGTTTCTGCGATACCAGGAAACTATTTATAAATTTGGAAAATTAAATAAAAATGTTTTTAAAATAGTTACATATACATATATTTCACATATTAATAAATTAACTTGAGGAAATCACTTTCTGATTTTTAATCGTACTCAAAACAACGGCATAACTTGAGTTAAACTTAAAAATTAAAACTGCAACAACATTTATGCAAATGACTCAATTTCAATTTTAATTTAATTTTAAGCTACACAAATAGGACAAAGACCGTTTGCTAAGCGCAAAACACAATATATCCTACCTTCCACATGAGTAGTATGGTCATCCCAGGTAAGTCTTTTATTAAAAGTCAGACCTAAGTTCCTAACTTTGCTAGAGTAAGGTATCACAACGGAGTCAAGAAGAATAGGTGGAAAATAAGACGTATGTCTTGTCGTGAAACCAGATTGAAATCTGGAAAGCAGATTTTTAGAAGTGAGATAATTATTAATTAGCGAACACATTATGCGTTCCTGATTTTTCAACAATTGAGAGAGTATATGAATTCCTCTGTAGTCATTAACCGAGGAAGGTCAAGAAGCTTTAGGGATATTAATAACCTTACGATCTTCCAGCTCTTGGGAAACACAGACTGATTTAGCCAATTATAGTAAATGGCAGTAAGAGCTTCAATGACAAATTATCAATATGAGCTTGAAAACCTAAGCGTAATTTGGTCCATGCTGATAGCGTTGGACGAGATTGAAGACGCTGCCAAAACTACTTCATACCAAGTTACAGGATAGAATGAAAAACCAGTATAATTTGAGGAACATGAGTTATGATCAACACCACAATAAAAATTGAGAACAAGGTTATTAAAGGGCAATACCTGCTCGTCAATAGACTCATCAGTGCAATTTTTGGAAAGGAAAAAGGAAACTATCATGCATAGGTATGCTTTGTATTTATGAAAATGGCTTATCAATGAAACTCCAACTAGCAGATAAAAAACAAAAATTGTTTAATGGAACCCTGGTTATAAGATGATTTGTATTTCAAGGTCGGGTTTGGCTTTTTTTTACAGAATATGTACACATATTTTTTATTTGTACTTATTTCTTCGATAAATTCCTGTAAACCTACCTTCATGCACAATCATTTCATGCTGAGATATTCTCACAACATATAGCCGAAATTTTTTTAATTACCTTCTAAAGCTGAATTGCAATCAGAGATCTTCTAGAATTCCTGATGTATATAGGTTTCTTTCATTCATGATCTTGAATCGAATATAAAAGAAAAATGTGAAAATAAAAATCTCTTCAAATACATTACAAAATTCGAAATTGAAAATTTCAAGCGGATAATAAATGACAGCTACGACGTATTTCTTGGCACCCCATTCTGGAACTTAATGTGGTAACACAGAAGATAAAGTTTATCGATGTAGTACAAAATCTTTTAATTATTATCTCCATGAGAATGGCTTTAAAACGGAGTCCTCTAATCCTCAAAAATCTTCCATTTTTTTTACTTGGAATCTATTGTCTAAATTTCAAGCAAAAGCATCATTCTTAAGGCCGAAAGGCATAGCTGTCATTCAAGACCAAAATATATTATATCAATGAAACTTAAATTAAATTTCTACGCCCGTAGAACCCATAGAGGTGGTATACTTTTAGTCTGGAAAGCTGCTGCTACTAACAGTCTCAATAAAATCTTTCCCTTGGGCTGAATAAGAGAATATTAGAGTCAGTTCTAGAGTACTCCAATTCATGGGAGTTTTTGTCTAAATGGAGCTTCAAAAGTGTCAATTAGGACTTTTCATTTGGGTTTTTAAGTGCCTTTGTGCCACGAAAATTATTCTTGATAATATAGAAAGAGTCTGGTGAATGGTGATATGATTTAGAATTTCTGCACCGGGAGGAAACTTTGTTATTTCATTTTAAAAGAGATATTCCCTCTGGATTGAAGCAGAATATTAGGTAGTACCTACCTAATGTATATTCGTCGAGAAATAAGGTTTATGTGTGCCTTTGAGCAAATAAATGTGGTCAGAAAGTTAGATATTAGATACTTTCATTGCATTGTTTTAACTCTTTGAGTAGATACCTATCTAGAATTTATATTTGCGTAAATTTTGCAGAGCTTTTGAATAAGTTGTGTCCATTCTATTCTAAAATATACAGAGAGATATAGAGTGAACTTCTAACCAGTGGTACCTGAAAGTTCTATTGAGGTTTAAGAAATGGAAATAATTGTATGAATTTTGTTGTTCATTTGGAGATGTTATTATGTGCATATTTTTAAATATAAGCCCGTTTTATGAGTTACATACTTACAAATTATCACCGAAGGCGCCATCACAAATGAGGGGGGCGGTGTCGAGGTTTAATTTCTAGAGTTTGTCATTGGGTTGGGGCTCTCATTTGGAAGGTTCACTTTTGTCTTCCAGTCTGAGGTTTTTGCCATCCTAATGGCAGCGAAATCAGTCGTTCGTAGGGAAGAAGTCAGGGAAAAGGACATTGATATCCCTTCAGACAATCATGTAGCCTTGATGGCTCTGGGTGACCATAAGATAAAATCTTGCAATATGCAGTAAAGCTTAATAAGAGGAGCTTATCTAAAAGACTTCTACGAGAATGGCTAATCAAATTTCAACTTATCACGTATTATCCAGACTTTTTTTCCGGGGAGCAAAACTATCTCAAAATATGAAAGTTAAAACTGAACTGATCTATGCGTTTCTACACGTCGATAATTTACACAGTAAGCAGAAGAAGCACAAAAATTTTCTCTAAAGAAGACATCTTAACTATAAAATATACTTACATACAGGATGTTCGAAAATGAGAAGAATAGAGTATGCAAATGGATTCATTGGGATGACCTGATCAACATTTTTAATGAACCTACTAAAATGTAGGAGAAATTATGCGTCCTTGCAAAATACACACTAATAATCAATTAAACTTTATTAAATAGACAGTCCTTAGAGCATTTCAATAATTCTGTATCTAACAGATTTTTCAATACTATCTTAAGGTGTATCAGTTAGTAGTTATAGGATGATTCCTAAAATATAAAGGACATCTTATGATGCCGAAAAAAATTTAATCAGGATACCCCAAGAAATCAATTGACGCATACTCATTCTACTGATTTTCGGAATATCCTCTATATATCTCGTGTAAGCTCCGCCCGTAAACCCCGTAATATGTAATAATAACTATAATAAAAATTAAAATCAACCAAATCGAAGAAAAAATAGCTGAGATATGACACCCGTTCGAAAATTAAATTTATCTAGATCCATCTTGTGCGACTTAGTACGGAAATAGACATTCTTGTTTTTTCTCACCATAAACTTGTCGTCGTCTCTACGCCTGCACTCTGTTCACTCCTTACAACATAAGCTAATTCCAGTTCATTATTAATAGTAGAAACATTTCTTGTAATAATAACCGGTCATAAAATGTTCGTTATGTAATATTTCACATTGGTACGATAGTTACACCAATCAACTTTACCCTCAAAGACACTTGGTGTGACACCAAATGTTTCTAAATTGTTACGAAGCTGTATACCTATAACAAAATATTTGTGAGGTCTTTTATATGAACTTTTCCATCGCTTATGATTCATAGTTACTTTTTCAATCAATATTATAAGTAGGGCAATAGATACTCATGATAGTACCGTCAACCTCCCACCAAAAGAGGTGTAAAACGGAATCCACTAGTTAGTACGTGTGCAATGGAGAGCTATCCCATTGTACCTTTCAGATAGATTTAGCCATTCTAAACCTAACCTTAAATATTTTACACTTATATGGGATGTAAGCATTAAAGCAAGAAATTGAACTCAAAGCAGTTTTTGTAATATGGTGCCCTTATTCCACTGACAAATTCGACGTTTTGCTACCTACAGAAACTATTGTCTTCCGAAAAAACCCCACAACCAATCAACGACGTCACAAAATTAATCCACTAAATCTGCTATCTTAAAAAACTACGGCAATGAAAATAAAAGTCACAAAATAGCTGTTACTTACTTGCTGAGTAAAAAATTATCAAAAAAGTAGAAAAACGTAAATTGGTAAGACATCGCCAATTTTTTGAAATTTTTTTCCAGAAATGTAGAAAATTCTTAAATGGCCGCAAATTGATCAAAGTAAATGCAGCACCTACGTAAGAGTTTTAAAATTAAAACTGCCAATTTGAGTTTTTATAATTAAGTTTCGTTAGTTCACGTACAAGAATTAGAGTTCCTAGCATATATTTAAGTACACAACACAAAACCATTCATGCGGACATAGAGTTAAAGTCCGTTACATTGTCGTATAAGAATATAAAAAAATTAGAAAATCAGTGATATTTTAGAAGCCGTTTTCCAGTAGTTCATATGCAACCATTTTGGTGTGTGAAGCGGGCAGTTTTTCTTTCATGGGGTAGAAAAATGAAAAGTTACAAAGCAAAAAGTGGAATATTTGAATGGAGATGCAACAGATCCTGAGGAAAGTATTAAGTCTTTTTCGTATTTTAAGTTGCTCCGAGCTAGACCCGTTTAAAAATTCGACTTAAACTTTAGTTAATGTAATTTTTCTTCATTTTGTTTTTGGTATTGCTTTTTATTTTTCTAATATTTTAGATCTTATTTTTATATTCTCTTGTCTGAAAGTTCATGGACTTTTAAAACTAACATATGATTTGTTTGTTTTGTTGTTAAAAAAAAATTAATTCGAACCAGAACTGAATTGGCTTATTACAATTTTAGTGGTCAAATCAAGGTTGTACCAATTCTACTGAATATGGGCCAATATCGTCTACCTTTTACATGTCCAAAATATTTCAGAAATTATTGTTATTATTATCGTAATTATAAAATTTCCAATAATAATTTAGATCTATGAAAAGCTGTAGGAGAGTTTACGGTATTGATCCTCCTAGAATTTCCAAAGGCATATTTGAAAGCGTTTATCACGAACAAGTTTTAATCAATAACACTGGGGAACGGTGATTCTGCGACACGGGGATTGAGAGCCGATTTAGAGTGATTTTAGTCCTCTAAATACAAAAATAATGTCAGATTTGCTAAATTGGCTCTCGTTTTCTGGATAACAACAACCTTCTTATAATAACATAGGGATATAAAAAAATATATTAAATATATATTGAGACCTTTATTTTCAAATGAAAATTGTGTTAGAAATGTGTTAGAAATTGTAACTTTCAAGCATTTTGGCGACTATTTCGGGATATTCCGCTGTTTTTGGTTCCCCAAAAAATTTCTGATAATGATACAAAACTTGTCCATGCATCAAATTCTATCTGAGTCATATGTCATATAAAATTACAATCCTTTATAATGCTATGGATTTGTGGACCATTAAAGGTGAAGTGATGAAGATGTTATTTTTACGCCAGGTTGAAAGCAATGTTGTTCCTTAAGTGCGGAGGCAGGAATTTCAGCGGATTTCTTTGATAATTTTAAATCACGGATCAAGTCATTGAACTCACCTTGAGAAAAACCCTAAAGTGGAGGACTGCAACCTTCAATTTCACTTTCACTGTTGCTTTCATTTTGAGTGATTAATATTTCAATATCATCAGAGGAATCCGATGATAATGTAGTAAATATAGGTACTGGCAAATGCTCACTGTGTGATCTTATTGCTTTAGCCGATTTAAGTCAAATTTACGTCCTTTGCAATTTTACATGCTCCATGCATCCAGTAGCGGAGAGACTACACACATACTCACGCAATATTTATGCTACTGCCTAAGTTGTTTTCCAAAATATGCTTCCTAAGCTTGTTTTATGAAATCGTTAATGTATTGGTTGACAATATCTACCACATATGTAGCAAAAGTTTGCGTGAATATTCATGTTTTCCAAAAATAAAAAAATAAAAAATTAAAAAACAATCATACAATTTTCTTGATTGCGCGCAACATGGCGACCAGTCCGAATGCGATTTACCAACTAGCTGTCGCGAACTCAAGATTCCTAATCAAACTGCTTTCCATCTAGCTTTCGACACCTTATTTATTCTCAGCTAGGCCTTAGAACTGCTATCAGTTACTAATTATCCTTACCCTATTTTAATTCCACTCTAACTATACTGGAAGTAAACGAGCAGCCTGTGTGAACGCGAGGCCATTGCACAAGGTAGATTCCAGGATTTTGGCTTATAATTCTTTAAGTCTGCCGACTTCGAAAAAATCTCTTCCAAAGAAATGCTGCTCTTCTTAGGAAGAGTGGGTTTGTTAGAGCAACTATAATGTGTAAAGGCCACTCACCACGCTAAAAAAAATCTGAATCTAATCTAAATCTAAACCTGTAATCTATCCTTCGTCTGCCCTCAATGTGTTTTCTCAAGAATTTCGGCTATTTTGAACTGTCGGTTCATCTATCCTTTCTAATTACTGTATTGTAAATGATATTTCCATTTACCTATACTTGACTGTAGCTTCCGAGACTGTCGGTTTATCGCAGAGTTGTCAAGAATGCTTCTCAACGTTGAAGATATCGAAGGGTCCCATTATGATTGTGCTAGGTAGGATTTCTTGAGAACCAGAGCCAACCCAATTAAATTAACTACACGTTACTGCAAAACCTAATTCCATAGAAAAAAAATGTTTTTTAGTTCCCCAGTATAATTTACAGTATTTAAATTTTGCAAATCGGTAAATATATCCTAATATGTTCTTGCTTTAATGATTTAATGAATGGATTTAAATAGGCCTTTCACAATGATCTTAATCTTAAAGCTTACAAATCATAATTATATTAATAAAACTGAATTAGATACGTTCAGTTTTCTAAACGTGTTGGTCGTCGGTAGCTTATAGTTATAGTGACTTAGTCAAAAACCATGGCAATACGATTTCATTTCATTCTCAAGGAAATAATTTTCTTTCCTGCTGGGAGAATTATTATTTACCTAGACCACATCTATATACCAATAGGGTATATATACTTGACGCATGTAGTATAAAAAAATAGTAATTATATGCAATTACCCACACATACACTTACCTGCACATATATTATTTCAAAAAAGTAAAATTTACGAATACACCTATAAACTGAAAAATTATTGCAGACACGCCATATCTACATATTCTTAACTAACAGAAGGAACTTTTATTATTCTCTAATCCTATTGAAATTTTCACGTAATGATTACGCTATATAAGGAATGGAAGCTAAACCTAAAAATCCATAGCTTTGATCCCACTTAAAATAACTATCTGCGGGAAAGTTCAGAGACGAGCAGTACAATTTAACAGGGGACCTTCTCCATTACCAAATACAGTCAGAAGTCAGTCCTGCATATAAATTGGTTGATAACAATTCAGTAACTTGCAAATTACGCGCTATCTAGAGTTGACTTGAATATTTCGGGACCGTTTCGAACCTAAATTCCTTTTTCTTGTGGAACCTTAACAGAACTAGCATTTTGGATAGATTACAGAATTGTAGAGATAGTTGTTACGGAAAAAAAAAGAAAAACAAAAAAAAAAAACAATTTTTTAAAATTAAAGGAATTAGTACCACATGTGTTTAAACCCAGTGAAACAGATAATCTATTTAGTTGTACGAATCACGAGTTATAAGTACATTGTACTTTGCTCAGAGATTTTACAGAACATAAAAATATCTCTATGCAAATTTTAAAGACAACGATTTTACTAAGTACTTAGCAAATTTATAAATCGCCTGGATAGGAAGGTTATTAGTCTGAATATCTTCACACTGCAGGAAAATACATAAATTAATATCCGTGATAATCCACAGATTTGATCAGCAGTCATTTCAATAGGCCCATTCATTTACAATTTTGGTTTCCATCTTATACTACAATATTTCTTCAAACGATTCCATGAATAAATATTAAAATCAACAGCATTGGCATCCACTTTAGTTACCAAATCCTAGAGCGATAAGTTAAATAAAATCTTAGTAACAGGCGTAGACGCTGAATGATCTATGATGGATGTTATATTAACCTACATTTTGCATCGTGTCCATCCTCTGCAACACCCTCGATTCCATTTGCCGTACACCCAAAGGTCTTTCTACATTGAATGAAGACTGTTTTCATAAAACTAAAGTTGCGGAGTATATGAAAACGCCTTGGAAGGTCAACGTTTCGCAGTTTTAATCTCCTATTCAATATATCTAAACTAGTCCTTTCCAAATTTAATGCACACAAGTCCTCAACAATTTAAAGACATCTCTATTGATATGTATGGAAGATACCATTCTGTCAGCCGCTCTCCATTCGCAATCTGAGTAAAAGTTTACTGTACAATTCCATAGTTTTTATTCTTCACGCCATCAAAATGCTTTCAATACGGCAATGGTTCGTCATCTCGAAATCGTGGAATGACTCCAAAGTGAACCATCACCGACTCAGTAACTGCCCTTCAGTCCTCTCTAGAATGCTTCTTCAAAGGAGGATAATGGAAAAGTATTCAAGGTGTAATGCCAATTCTTTGTGGGGAACTTCATTCCAAATGCGGCGCCTTCGGTGGAAGAATACTGTGTCGCCTTGTAAGCCTGCGTAATGCAGCGCAATGATGGAGCGGGGCGTCCTGGATCAATTCTCCACCTGGAAAGAGGGCGAAGGTATCGAGTGTGCTTGACGGAGACTGAAAGCGGATGTTAACTCAATCTGTGAAGCAAGCGACCTCTCAGACCCAGGCTGCCTAGATGACAGTTTGAACGTACTCTGATATCAAGACGACTTGCCGAAGGAATACTTACGCTGTTGTTGTTTGCAGGTATCAAGGCAACCTGATGTCGGCTTGGTGGCGACTGCAGGATCGATAGCAATGCTGGTGCTGTCTAGAGGTATCAAGTTGTCTTGATGGTTGCTACACGATGAATAAAAACGCTATAGCTGCTTGCAGGGTTTGGTCCTGTTAGTTCTGACCCACAACCTTAAGGTGTGGTCTCAGAAATTGCAACGTTGATACTAGAGCTGTAGTGAAGCAGACTGACTGCCCACTGTGGCAGGTCTGAGAGAAGGTCGACTTTGAAAGGAAACTGATATTGTGGATCATTAAATAAACACCAGCTCTTTTGTTATGAGATCCTCTTGGGGATTTTTCTTTACTCAACGTTACTGTAGTTCGGTAAGCTGATGGTTTTTCTTTTAGTACAAATTCATTTGAAGTGTGGCTGATTTTCCAGTCGATATCAAACTAAATAGTTTTGCTTTTTTTTTCTATTTACATCAAACTTATAGTCTCCCTAGCTAAATCTTCCTACGTGCAGAAAAGTTTTGCTAGACGCAAATTTGGAAATAAATTTTGCCGGATGTATAAAGTGGTTGGTCATGAGTTCAGAAATGTACGACCCGGCACAGACGCATTGTCGCCTGTATATATGTAAATAGTCATTCACAAGCCTATTAAAAAATTTGAAGAAAAACACGGCCACGCTTGCTATACGGAAACTCTTTTTGTTCGTAATGACGGTCTAACAGGGTTTAGAATATACGCAGTACTATAATCTGTAGCGCGCGGACCACAAGGATATACCCCAATGCAATACAAGTAAATTGATCTCGACATATTTCGCTATCCTTTCTGGATCCGCGATCATGTATATTTGATTCGACACTTTGAATATGACCAATTTTAAACCACTCAAATTACCTTCTCTGTACTAATCCCTTATATTCATTGCTCATTTGATACCACGAGTAACTTAGGATGGAAACGATAACTCTCCATTGAAATCTATTTCGTGTGACAACATTTTTAAATTACTCCTCAATATAATTCTTCTTGAATTAGTGAACAATCCAATTATTGTTAATTTTCTATTTTTAATTTGATAACGTCAATCCCGTCTAGACCTGATCAACTCAAAATCACTTTGTTTCAGGATAACTAACACCAGCAAATTTTAAGAGTTAAATTCAAATACGTGGAGAGCTGGGCAGCTGTTAGCCATGCATTCACTACGAACTGAAAAATCTATTGTGAGTCCCCGTTCAATTTACTCCCTTTTTAACTTTAGATTGTTAATAAAGTCTAAAATCATTCCAGGACTATGGTTCCACTCGTATTCTTTGACAAGCCCATCCTGTTTAGGTGATAACGTAAGGAGTTGTGACCTGAGAAGAGCTCTCTGGCTGTTTCCTGAGGGGAAGGATCTTTTTTATTTTTCCGTCAGAGGTGTCGATAAACGTTTTCGCCTGGGGAATTTCTTGTAGTAGACTATCCAAATAAAGGGATTTTTGTTTTTCTTCTAATTATTTAGGACAGCTCCGAGGTACCATTTAGAAGTGCAAAAAATGACTCCGGTCAAACAAAGGGAGTTTTTGCCGTCAGCAAATTCAGCCTTTATGGCCCTCATGGATATGAGGATAACTCCTCGATAAATTTTTGAGGGTTCTTAGACACTTTCAGACTATCTTAGACTTAATAGTGATGAATTTAAATCCCTGAGTGGAGCAACTTACCTATCCGAGAGGATATTGATGGCTAAGCCATTTATGGCTCTTTTAATACAGGTATTGGCGTATTCTTCTATGGCCAATACCACAGCTTGGAATACGATAGCGGTATAGGCCAGAGCCTTTGAGATATGTATCTGGGAGCTTAATTAGAAGAAAGCTTCATACTGTGTAGCATTTATAATTAGTTCAAAATTGTCCTGGGAAAAAACAGGATTTTTGTATGACTTAAAAAAATATCAATAAAACAACGAAACTTAAAAACCAAAAAAAAAACTATTTTCTTTTCCAAAATCATATCTTGAAGCTGTAATATAATATACAGACTATATAAACGTAACTTTAAATACAAAAAATTAACAAACACAAATAGGAATCCAATATATATTTGGGCGCTGCAACTTTATATGTTTGTACAACGTGGTTTCTGTTAGGAATATCTTGTATTCTGTATATTGTGATGAAATTTACGTAAGCATTAGGCATACCTGAAACTTCCTGAATATTTTCACAAACTCACAACTCATTTTATGTAAAATCAATCGCTTAATATCCATAGACTAAAAAGTCCTGCGTAAATTTGCCTAATGTGTTTATCCCAAGTAAACATACTATTGAATATTACCACAAAGCTGTTGCTATGATAGAAGATAAAACGAAAGTAGTTTCATGTACAACTTGGAAAAATATAAATTAATAATTAAATATAAATTTATAAACATTCTGCCGAGAGAGTGAACTATGGTTAAATCCTTATTAATGCTCTCAACAACATCTTTAACAATGCTAATACTGGTCTTGTATAATTATGTATGCATATATCTAATTCAGAATAAATTGCGTAAAAGTTCATCTGGACATTAAAAATAATGTCGGGCCAAGGATAGAACCTTGAGCTGCACCAGAAAATACGGACACAAACCAAAGCTGAGAACTAATGGACAAAAAAATTGCTCTTAAGGTTTATGCCTTTTCTTTCCTCTTCTTAAAGAATATTTACTTAAAATCGGTAGGTACTATTCACATACATAAGTGCTAAACAGCGTTCTTTCGCCAAAAGCTGTAGACGCGTCCCTTTCAATGTGCTTGAAAATGTGACCGAGACAGGAAACCAATTTTTCGATTCTGTTTACAAGACACCAAGGAATATGGGAAAGATATTTACCAAAATACTTAGAACGATAACCTTTTATCAGAATGAGTTATTTAATATATTTAATTTATCCATTATTAGTTCCGTGTAAACAGATAAATATTGTAATGTACATATAGTGCATCATAGTGAAAAATTCAGTTCCAAGGAGCACGAAGCGCTCCATTCCATACACCTAAAATAGGGTGCATCCAACATTCCTTTACTTGTGTGGGGTATAGACGGTGCAGAAAAATTCGAATTATCCGACCAAACATTCCTCTACTTTAGTCTATCTGCGATTGTATATCGAAAATATTTATTTATTTTTTTGCAAATCGTTTCTTCCGTTTATTCACGAAACTATAACACATCATTTTCCAATGTTTTTCCTTTAACCATTGCTTGTTTGTAATATTCCATGCTGTATGGTTTTTGTTGTTGCTTTCTTCACCTTCATATTATCTTGGTATCGCAAGAGCATCTAGAATATACGTACATGTGTAGGTATTTATATTTTTCAAAGGTATACGGATTCTGCATCCGTTTTCTGAAATAATATCTTGAGATGAGGATATGCAGTTGTGGGGATCCGTGTTGTACTTGTAGAAATGTACTGGAAAAACAAAATCAAGACTGAAATTATTTATAAAAATATTTCGAGATACTTTCCTTCGATGTAATGTTGTAAATGAAACAGAAAACGCATTATTGAAATATTCCTACTTTGTATGAGGGTTTGAGTTCTGCAATAATAGAGTTTCTATGGTTGGCGAACAAGAAGCACTGCAACTCCCTCTTGGTTGGTGGTATGACATCTTCTAATATTTTTTTAACGAAACATCATATTGAAAAGGTAGAAAGAACTAACAAGAACGAGTGGTATAACTTCTGCAAATTTAGGAAACGTATATTCCCATTTCCCCATATTTACTAAAGTCATGTTTATTAAAATAATTATTTTAGTTCATTTAAAGTTTTTGAGTATAATTCAAGTGCGTGAAATGACAAATGAAAATGTAAAATATTGAAATGACGAATGTAAGAAAAGGAAAATATTATAGGGACAAAATACAGGGGTTCTTGATATTTTGTATAATTCGGCTGCTATTCTTTATTTTCTTCTTTTCATAATTTGCTTAAGAGACACTTGTTTGCATTGTGGAGTTCAATATATATGTAAAACTAATTAACGTGGCTTCCAAGAGTACAAACTCCATTAAATCTAGCAGACATACGTTTCAAGAATGCTTAACCTACTTCCCAAGTAGCAATCTGTCACCGCGGTTACAAAATAACTAGCTTTTATTTCAAAAAATGGTATCTTCTCAGTTACATTGTCACTCATTCAGAAAACGCAGCCAACTTTAGAGTCAGAAAAACCTGGTAGTGTAGGAAAAGAGACATTGAAGTTTCAATGTGCCTTACATATAACTGGAATGGAATTTTTGAGTTCTTTATAACTTTGAAGCGACTGCAAGTGAAAAAATGGGTCTCTTCGTTATTAGCTTGAAATGGTATTGCGAAATACAGTCATATTTTTCCCATATTTACAGCAAATTAAAAAAAAATTAATCTTCAAAATTGAAAAAAAGACTCTACTGTTTCCACGAAAACACTGCTGGTGAATGTGAAGTTCCATAGTGACCACAGAGCAACGACAAGTGACAAAAAAGTTTATTTTCCAAGGGAGAAATAGTTTCGTTTTACCCTAGAAAACACTGTTGGTGGATTTTAAGTTGAATATTGACATCACAGCCACAGAACTTGCGGAAACATGCAAATAAAAGACGCATAATGTACTTAACTGCAGACGGTACCGGTAGTGCTACATGTACTCCGTGCAAGAAAAATAAGCTGAAACTTAGTTTTTCAAATAATGTGGTAAATTAAATAAATAGTGGTAAATTAAGTAAATAGCGGTAAATTTATATAAGAAATAGAAAAACCACAGTAAAAAAATTAAATGAATTATGTTTATGTCAATAAACATTTAACAGGCGTACAGCTAAAGTGATTCTTAATAACAAAAAAATACATAAAATTCACATAATTTCAAATAGTGTAGATAGCAGTGTAAATTATTTGGGGTTTTAAAAATTTTCTAATAAAAATTATACTAGTTTAAACGAAAATATTGCTTCAAATTTGACTACTTATATCGTATACCTGTTTCTATTCAACAAAAAAAAACAAAAAAAACTTCTAACGTTTGGCGGAATTAATGCAAATAAAATGTTGCGAACTTTATGCATTTTTCTGTTTTAGGGTTAACTATTAGAGCAGTCATCGAGGACGGGGACAGAAACAAAACGCGGTTTTGTAGGTTTTCAGGAAACGGTGCAGTTCCTTTTTGGAGTTGTTAGACATTTGGATAGCAAATTTACCGATAAAGATGAGCACTGTCCTTCAAAGAATACTTAAAGTATTCTAAAACTATGGTGGAAAGAAAAAGGTAAACAGTTCCTGCCTGTTAACATTTCGACAAATTTGTTTGTGCATGTTTATTTATATTATTAGGAAACGAGAAGACACTATATGGACAAGCACATCCACTTTAAGTCAACCTTCTACCAACGTAGACAAAGCGTAAAAAACAGCACATCTAGATTTTTATTGTTTTCATTCAACTTGATATATTTAGTATCTTATTGAAAATGATTTATTTTATAATACCTGAAGCTTTGCTGTATTGATTTATTTAATTATATTATGTTAGAATATTAACCTTAAGCCTATCGTGTTGTTCAAAATTATAATAAACATAAAATTAGGCCATTAAATCTACTATAAATAATAATATACTTAGACATTTTCTGTTTTAATTTATTTATATTTCTGTAACCATTTGAACCTCAAGCATTATTGCGCGCGAACATAGAAGCTTTCCACAAAAGACTATTATATCAGTCTCACCAGTTTTAGCCTCTTTCCCGTATCTTGTGTATTCCGGACTATCCTTTAGATACCTCAACGAAGTGTTATATGAAGATGGACGCCGGGGTTTTTATTTAGATCAATTTAGTATCAAGAGTTTTGCCGTTGTTTGCTTGTTAATTGAATCCATTGCTCAATTGTAGGCCTCTTCATAAATGAATGATTGCGTACATTCAAATTTGTTCATTAATTATAGTAGTAAAGCTGAAGAAGCTGAGCTGCACGTAATCATGCATTTATGTATATTAGACGCTATAATCAAGGCCTAAAGGTTTGAATTTTTTAAACATCTTGCAAAAAAAAAATGGTAGTGGTAACGTTGATAATAATTCTTTTATTTACCATGCGGATTAAGTTACATTTTCACCGAAGTTATTAAAAACCGTCCAAGTACAGTTGAATACACGTCATCCCATCGTATATGACACGTTATATACACGAATATGCAACTGTTGGGTGTATGCAACCAAAGTGATAAAACGGTTATATGACGGGTTTTTCAATTCAATTTGCTACTTGGGTTGTGATATTAAGAAGGTGGTACCAAAGATTCTATAATACAAAGATATTGCAGGCAGATTGTCTAGTTTAGCCTGAGTGAAAAATAATGTATGAGTCTTGGTGGTATGTCAATATCCCGAATGAGTTTAAACTGACTGATGTCGAAATATTGTTGAAAGGGAAAGGCGTCCAGAACCCTACGTGGGTTTATTTGGAATTTTTTTTTATGTTGTTGCCAAAGCTGATGCCGTAGCACAGTTTTGCTTCGACAAATGAGAACAGCCATTCCCGACGATCTGCTTACTATAAAATGCCCGTGAAGCAAGGATATTTGGGTCAGACACTTCTGATCACAAACTAGCAACACATTAAATTGCAGCCCTGACAAAGCAGTCGTAACGCATTAAACTTGCGACCTTCACACCACATAACCACATTGTCGTAACACAGTAAATTGTGACATCACCATTCGATTGTGACTCAGTAAATTACAGTTGAGAATCACTAATAAGTACAGTACAATAAGCAGTACATACTATCTCTACGGTCCTAGCCAAAGGATTCACCACACCATTACTTGTATCCTACATTAACGCATGCAATAATCACCATATAAATATAATAAACTAAAGTAAAGTTTATGGTATTTGTACACTCTTGAACTACATTAAAGTTCATGCAGAAGAGAATACCATTAGAGAATCAAGTATATGGCCAATATTCATATTCTCTTTCTCCCGTTAAAGCACCCCTTCACATAGTTGCTGCAAACCAGGAGTTTGTACAATTACATTGATTCCAACTCTCAGCAAGGAATGTTAATAAATCTCCTATAGAGCGGGCAGTACGATCACTAATAAGGTGATTAATCTCTAGATATTTCATCAATTAAGTGTTGATGAATGTATCGAAAACCTTAAATAGAATCGAAGTAAGGGAAATTGGTCTATAATTTGAGAGATCGCTTTCCTCTTATTTTTTGAGTATTGGCTGAATATGGGCTAGTTTCCGTGCCGATGGAAAGACTCCTGTCGAATAGGACAGGTGAAATACTTTGCGTATAGGTTTAGCTATAGAAGAGGCAGAACTTGAGTACAAGGGGCGAAATATCAGCAGACTCAGCAACCTTAGATACATTGAGATACGCGAATACTTTTAAGACCTCCCCTGTGTGGAAATGTAACAGTTTTTGACTGAGGAGGTTGCGAAGAGAGTGGTAAGAATGAATTTGCAGCAAACTTACCTGCAAACAAATTGACTTTCTCCAATGAATCCGTGTACACAACCCCGCTGTGAATTAGGAGCGGTACCGAAAAACCGATGGAGTTGTTCTAGACTGTTATAATAAGAGGCCAGAAAGTCTAACTACTGTTTCGACTAGTAGGGATTTTCTGTCTAATGCTTTGTTCGAATTGGAACTTCGTTCGTTGAATAACAGATTTTTTATATACCTGACATGCAGCTTCCTTGTCTTTTATGGCTGTATACCAGTCACAACTTTTGACATAGAAAAAAAAATACTTGTGCAAAACAATGCATATAATGCAACCGGTTCCCATCCAACATAAAACTGAACTGGCTTAAAGTAAATTACGAAAAGTATTAACATCAAAAAGTGCACGAAGCCTGCCATTAAAATAAGTATTTTATGTCAAAAAAAAAATTATTAAACCAATAAAAAATACAAACACAGCTATAATTTATGAGTTTTGTACCTACACACAAGCAAATATATAAATCGATTACTGTTAGTCTTTTATTGCTTTATTACGTAAGAACTAAAAAAGCATATTAAAGCGCAAACAATTTTGGGTTATGGCAGTACCATTGTTATAGGCCTTTCACGCGAACAAACAACTGATAATTTTCCAGGGAAAGGTAAATAGTTCGATGAAATTACTGCTCTTGGATGTACATACATTACATATGTACATATATGCATTTGTACAGAATATAAACGGATGACGTTAGTACACAGTATACACGACACTTCAGCTATGTACAAATAACGTAGAGAAATTAAGAAATCAAATTTTCAAGCTGTCATAGTTCAGCAACATCATACCTGTATAAGGATGTACTATGTGAGGATATATTTTATCTACACATATTTGTATAGGGGTACAGGTGGGAATAATACTCAAACTGGGAATGAAGCGACTTTGACAAATTTTCTATTTACTATTGCTCTAATGCATCATTGATCCCTGTGATTAACCCAGATTACATTTTAGCAATTTAAGGCAAACATTCCGTTCTCTGCCATATGGTGATGCGTGGGGGTGCGAATTGAGATGATCGGTGATTTATAAACCTGAAAATAATTTATCATTCAGAATTTAAAACAGAATCTTACATAACATAGTGATGGAAGGTGCTTTTCAAATATTTCGGGTGCTAGGCGAAGCAATATGAACCAAAGACGCATAGCATACATATCTTAGAACAAAACCAATTAATTTCTCTGCCTTTGCAGTCTTGTCTTGAAAACGATGGGAATAAGAAAATGTTTAGGATTATGATATGATTTTATAGGCAAATGAACCTTTGCTCAGTTAAAAGTGTTAGCACTATAGAATTGCATCCTTTTTCTCCTTCTGTCTGTGGAAAAATAAAATTGTTTCCCTCCTTTTCTCAATAGTAGTTACATTGGAGGAAGTGAAATGCTCTGAGAGCTCCATAGTCAGATACGGTTTTGGTTGATGAACGGGTAAGAATAGTGAGGGGACGTGAGTGGGGGGGAGGCTAAGAATGTCGCTATTCACTATATTCAAATATCTTTTGGTTGAGGCAGAATTTTCAATTTGCGTTAAGTTTGCAAAAATTTCAGTAATATAAATATTATGTTACATTTTGAAATAAAGCTATATTAGCATTCTAAGCAATTGATTCCGCGGGAAATAAAGTAAAACGCAGAGGACATAATGCAAATACATAAGTTCATTTTTTTTTAAAGACACAAATTTGTCCTTATGAAAAAACTAAAATATTATAACAATCAACAGGAAAAATATAAATACCAGTGCACAACCAGAGGCATTACCATCGAAATCGTCTGCAGAGTTAGTTTGCACAGGTGAAAAAATTGAAACGGAGAAAACTAACTACACTTATGTCTCATTATCCAACCGTATTCGTCACCAACAACTTCGATAGTGGCGCGGTTATTTCAGATGAAGAAGATCTTGGCACGCTTGCAACCACTCCATTTCAACTTTGGATAAATTTTCCAAAAATTGAATTTGGAGATAGACACTAGATAGAACTATACGGGATCAACATGGAGGATTTAATGATTGAAAAAGAACTAAAGAATCTCTACAGAATATGAACAGTCATTCTATCATATTCAAAGCACTTAAATGCTCTTATCGCACAAGCAACCCGCTGTATCTGCAAGTCTACATGAAAAACTTGTAATGTAGCCTCCTTAGTGTAATTGGCGCTCTCATATCATCCAGCACTCGGGCTTTTGGGGTCATCCTCAACATACACCCCATGCAAATACACATTGAAAAGGGGACGTCAATCACAGCTGAGGCTCATCTCAGTCAGAGTTGCATACACAATGGAACAAGAGTTCCACACGAAACCATTTTTTAATTTGTGCAATTCATCACACCTGATGTAAACAGGGACAGCGATCACCTTATCGTGATCATGCTGAAGAGCAACTTTAAATCGAAAATTCCATATAGGGTAGAATGGAAATCACATTCTCTTATTCAACCATTGACAAACCCTACTATATACACAGACGGCTCCAAACCTGAAGAAAATACCATAGCAGGCATTCTTTTGCGAAGAGTCTCACATGGAAATTTCCATACACCTTGAAAGACATATTACGGTCTTCCAGGCGGAAGTCAAGGCTATTCTTGAAGTAAGACGATATCTCTTTAATTCAAACATTGAGAACAAGGAGATTGCAATCTTCTCGGACCGCCAAGCAGTTGATAAGGCCTTGTCAAGATCCCTCTCTTGGACCAACAGTATACTCGTGCTTTGAGTGCCACGTTACAATAGTATTAGAGGGAACGAGAAGGCATGCGAACTTGCTCGACTTGGTGCAGCCTCGGAGGCATCGTCCTCCACATTTAGAATCACACCAAAACGCCTTGCCTCTAATATTTTGGCTTGGACCGACTGATAACACAGTCGTCTTTGTTTAGAAAAAAACCTAACTTAAACTTACAGATAAA
The DNA here is from genome assembly GCA_963924295.1 of Dioctria rufipes. Taxonomy (NCBI): domain Eukaryota; kingdom Metazoa; phylum Arthropoda; class Insecta; order Diptera; family Asilidae; genus Dioctria; species Dioctria rufipes. The sequence goes on from OZ002743.1 coordinate 173,480,587, forward strand.
GCTATTGGGAGTAAATATAGCAACCCTGATAAATAATTCGCTCATACGTCTGGAGGGTGAACAATAGACCTTGTTGCGTGCTATGTTTCAGGGATTCCGTCCGGGTCCCAACCCAATCTCAATCCATTTATCCATAGAGAGGGGGTAGTGCAGAATAGAGAGAATAGGACAAGGCTTATCTTTGAGGGGACACCGCGAGGACGATACTTCTAAAAATAGGGGAATTTTTTTGGAAATTGGTGAACTCTTCGCAAATTGCAATGAAGAAGATACGAGGTGGGAAATATGTTATGATGTTTTGTATGCAGAATTACTTTAACGGGAAATATGGTTTGCCATTTATCTATCTTACAGACTCTCAGACGTTTGTCTTGTAAGTGCTCAGAGCAATGGATAAAACATGTCGGTTAATAACTGGGAATATACCCATGAGCTGGCATACTTTTCAAATAAAGTCTTTATTAAAGGTTGTATTGGAGGACCTCCCCCTATCCCCTTACCACCGACAAAAATCATAGTTACACCAATACACATCACCACTATTTATAATACATCTAAGTTTTCTGTACGATAAGAAAACGAACCAAAATTTACATTCGTACAAAATGCATCCTCCGCCAAATTAAATGCAAAATAGGAGAATATATGTATATACCCTAGATGAAAATCAGAGTTAAATAGACTGGAAAACCAAAGTTTGTAAAGAAACGCCCGAATTAGTTCAGATTTGAAACTGTACTTATAATACCGTTCAAAAATTTCATCTAGTCGTCTGTTTTCTTTTAGATACAATTGAAATTATATGCATGATCATGTTCAAAGTTTTCATTTAATGGCATTTAAGATTTGTTGTTTTTTATTAATTTTTTAGAATCAATCTTTCTAACTTATGTCTAGCCCTTTTAAAAAATGAAAGAGTGAGGAATATTACAAATATCATCGGTAGCCTTCACTTAAACAAATCTCAGCTCAGTTCTCACAATACCAACGAGTAGAAAATGCGTGCAAGCTATTTGATAATCTGCAGTTAGATTTCATAGCTTTGGCTAATTCATAGCCAGTGAATGGCAATTAAGAAGGAAATCAGCATTCCTTATTTACCCTCCTTTCTCTTTGTGCTTGAACATTCCAAAGCTGTTTGAATTATTAACACATCAGAATATATCTCACAGGAACCTCGATTTCGATCATTACACGCAATTGAATATCCATATTCTAGTTTCAATGCCAGATTGCGGGAAAACTATTAGTATTATCAATAAACTTTATTCCATCGTTTTGGAAGAGAACTTCACGCTCTTTCTTTTCAATAAGTATACACTATAGCTGTAAGACCGAGAGGGACGAAGTATTTTTTTTTTCACCGTTTTTGGGCTGTCATAAGTTAAATGCGCAAACCTTCTATGGAGAACCGAAACTATGTGTGCACCAATTTTTGGTTTGGTTGGACCTTTTCCAAAATGAAATCCTAAAGTTCCTGGGCTACAAGGGCTACTTTGAAACAAAGTCCGCTCTCTACATGGTTCAAACTCTTCATCACGGTTAATAATTTGTTCCTTTAAATATGTTACCTGAAAAACCGCATTATTATAGGAATAATCTCAAATTAGTACTTAGATCTGGACGATGATGATGATCACAAAATGAGAACAGCCTAACACCGCCATAGGAGATAACACATGGAATATATACAGGGTGTCCCGTAAGTCGACGTCAAGCCGGAACCGGGTGATAGACCAAATCGTAGCAGTTACCAGAAAAATATAAAAAAAATCTAAGTCATATATTTTTCAAATTATAGGCATTTCTTTTGTTTTCGAGAAAATGTACACCTTGTGATGGTTTTTTAGCTCCTGTTGCTACAAATCTTTACTTTTTTCGATTTTATTTTTCTTATAAAATCCCGAATAGTGCTTATGTAACCTGCTGCTTTAAGTTCTAAGCCAACTGCTCCAGCTTGGAAGAAAATGTCACATTTTGCCGAACCAATAATATAAAATTAATATTTCACCCAATTTTAACTGACTGTACTGAAAAAAAAAATGTACTACGCCAGTCTGGAAAGTAACTTTAAAAGTAAACGCATTTAATAAGGATTCTAAAATGGTACAACACTTGCTACATTATTTCTTAGATTACGGAAAAAAAATGTTGTCTCTTCAAGAAACCCAGTTTCGAAAAATTTCTTTTCACTTAATAAAAATAATTCTAGTGTACCCAAAGCTTGCCGGAAGACCCTAGCTTTGAGATTTCAGTTTGGGTGAGACGGAGAGTCATTCCTTGAAGTATGAGTGAGACAGATAGTGACTTAGTGATAGTGCTTATGTAACCTGTTGTTTTAAATTCTAACCGAATATTACAAAACCATGAGCTGCACCCATACTATGTGCAGCGAGTACAAACCCTGCTACCTCGGGATTATCAAGCTCGGGTTGCGTTTTGCAAACGATGCTACAAAGACAACGGGAAGATCCGCGATTCTTCGAGAAAATTTCATGGTCGGATGAATCGACATTTAAAAAAGACGGTTACATGAACCTACACAATCTACACAATTTAATTAGACAAAATTGATCTCAATATCGTTTTAAAATAAACATGTGGACCGGAATTTTAAATGGAAAAGTCATAGGACCTTTTGAGTTGCCGGAGGTCTTTAATTCTGAAGTTTATTTAGATTTTTTGCAAAACCATTTACCTAATTTACTGGAAGACATGCCACTAAGTATTTACAGAGAAATGTGGTATCAGCAAGACGGCTGCCCAGTGCACTATGCCCTTTCAGTTAGAGAATATCTCAATGAAGAATATCCGGACAGATGGATAGGGCGGTCTGGTACGATCTCGTGGCCAGCCCGTTCACCTGATCTAAATCCATTAGATTTCTTTTACTGGGAAGCAGTAAGAGAGAAAATATATAAGAAGTCAATTGAAAATTTAGCTGAGCTTCGACAAAGAATTACGGAAGCAGTTGAATTTGTCAACAAACAACGGAAGAATTGCCCGTCTGATAACCCGATCTTTTTTAAGAAGATGTCGAGCTTGTATTGAAGCTGAAGGAAGACAGTTTGAACATCTTTTGTAAATAATAATTCTTAGCATCCAAATAATTGGTGTTTAATTTTAAAATTAGGGAAAATTTGTCCTAAATTTAACAAAAAGTTAGCATCTCTAACTTGAAAGCGTCACTATCTGCCTCACTCACACTTCATGGAATGACTCTCCGTCTCACTCAAGCTAGAAAAAGTTAAAGTTACGCTCTTAAGGCAAGCTTTGGGTACACTAGAATCAATTTTAGAAATTTTTCGAAACTGGGTTTCTTGAAGAAAAAATTTTTTTTTTTCGTAATCTAAGACATAATGTAGTAAGTGTTGTACCATTTTAGAATCCTTATTAAATGCGTCAACTTTTAACGTTACTTGCCAAACTGGCGTAGTACATGTTTTTTTTTCAGTACAGTCAGTTAAAGTTGGGTGAAATATTAATTTTATATTATTGGTTCGGCAAAATGTGACATTTTTTTCTAAGCTGGAGCAGTTGGCTTAGAATTTAAAGCAACAGGTTACATAAGCACTATTCGGGATTACATAAGAAAAATAAAATTAAAAAAAAGTAAAGATTTGTAGCAACAGGAGCTAAAAAACCATCACAAGGTGTACATTTTATCGAAAACAAAAGAAATACCTATAATTTGAAAAATACATGACTTAAATATTTTTTTATATTTTTCTGGTAACTGTTACGATTTGGTCTATCACCTGGTTTCGGCTTGACGTCGACTTGAGGGACACCCTGTATACATTAAAATCCCTTAAAGTGCAAAATTTTTACTCCAATTAACAATACAAATTGCGCTGTTAAGTGGCTTCGGTTGAACTATGGAAATTTCAAAACATTTCCCAATGAACACAAATGAAAGGCTTTCAAACTCAAGTGACAAATTAATTTCTTTAAATTGAATCTTTCAAGAATAAACGGAGTATTTAACTTAATTCGTTGTGCTGCTGCTGCTGCTGCTACCATCACAGATTCTGGAGCCAACAACCAATTGAATGGTTAACGGGGGTTGCGGAACACATTTATCTTGCTGTTTTCTCATTTACCATCCGACACTCTCATTAGGTAAATTTTGTGTAATAGCCCTGAGAGATAAATCTGTAATTAAGGAGAAAATCTCTTGTGGTGTTCTTTCTTTGCTTTTCAAGCAGCACCGATACAGGTAAGCATAAGCGTATGCATGTGTGTATGATCAAGTATACCAAAGATATGTACTGGTAAAGGGTGTTACGTTCAAATAATAAATTTCATGTGGGGGTTATCAGAAAATGTGTGGTAAAAATCAAGATATTGCTACTATATGGCTAAATACTATCAAGGTTGACTTGTTGCCCTAATTTTCTGTTCTGATTGTTTTGGTATGAGAACCTTTCTGTTTTATTTAAGTATTGTTGTCCTTGGAATTACTGTTATTTATTTTGTAAAAGTGAAATCATTAAAAATCATTTGCAATACATTTAAAGAATAGATTAGGCATATAAGGATAATTCGTAAGGTGAGTATAAGAAGGAGAAAGTATTTCCACATACTTTAGTCGGAATGTGAATTCTTGTTTAAAACATACAAAAAAGAATTTTTAAATTTTATAATCAAACTAAATTGTTGGCTAATAACATTTCTGAAAAACTTTGTAAAGTAAGTAGTGAGAATTTAAATTACTAAATCTTAAATTCGGCTCAAATTGCCATCAAATGCTCTCTACATAGTCAGAAGTGTACAATGAAAAAAGGGATGGAAAAATAAACTTCATTTTACTTTCCACTAACTGTTCTACAAGTTAGAAAATTTGAATTTCCTGCTGCCAGTCGATTCCTGACACAAGTCTTTATTTTAAACGATACCTGATATAAAAAGCGGTTAGACTGCAGTCGATGCCCACTCTTCTGTTGACAGAGCCGAACATTTTGTTTAGTTGCATATAGAATGTCATGTGACTCTTTCGTAGGAGCGTAAAATTTAATGATTCTCATATTTTTCATGGATTAGACTTGGATTCCTAGGGTTGGTATTATACCCACGCCATTCCTACATGTGGCTCTATAGTATTTGTGGATTACCAGAGACCATCCTCTGCATATAGGATCATCAACAAATTCCATCCTGTGAAGGCAACCCCTGAGTGCCCACTAAAAATTAATACTAGAGCTATGAGGGTTGGCTTGTTTTGTCTTAATAGCTTGTTCGGTAGGTTTGGGTTAGGTTTTGCTGCTGGGGGAGTGCTGTGGCGGTATATAAGGCGACATTGTACCTGGCAAGTCCTTAGGGAATTTGTAGGGTTTATTGTGAAAATCAATGAAGCACTTGACGATATGCGAAAGGTGAAAATAGTAGGCCTATGATGTAAGTAACAAAATAGAAAACAATTGTAAAAATGAATAGCAAGTTGTCAGTAGGTTGATGTTTCTGTTTTGCGTTAGAAATTAAATAAATATGTTCTTTAATCTCTATTAAAAGAAATAATAAATAAAAACGCACAAGGAAACAACAAGGGGAAGACACGCTTAAAATATATAAACATTTAATGCATTTGATTTCTATTAGCTCTGTCATTACATACGATAGCACTGTAGACGTAGAAGGCTTGAGTGAGACAACAAAGCCCTTGCTATCCGCACAACATCACAGAATTCGATAAGAACGATCTGAAAGCAATTTAATAATTGGTAAGCTCTAGCAACTGAAATTTCCAGTAATGACACATGACCCGTTATACATTTCTCACATATCAAGCATTTCTAATAAATCTGAATAGACAATCTTTCAAACAACAACTAATCTAAGAGCTGCCACTTTATATATTGGACTTCTTGTTGAATTAAGCAAATGCCGTGCAATTTATTACTACACGACTTCTAAAGGAACTTGATTTATGACTATACCGACAGCAATAAAAACGCAGCAAACTATCTACTAGATACCTATATTACAAACCCCGAATCAATATATCATTTATCTTTTTTTTATCTCTTGAAGTCGATATTGTCCCCATTGGATTTATTGTGATGCATAGCAAACAATTGGAATCAATTTAAACTCTTGCTCTGCTATGTCTGTAAAAATATGTACACAGATTGCGTGGATGTTACTTTCAATCCCCAGTTCAGACATAAGCAGTTCAGCAGAAAATTGACTTTTAAAATTTCGGAAGTGAAGATTTCTGTTTTAAATGGTGTGGGAAGCTTTACATAAATTCAGTTGTTTTGGGGTTGAATGGAAGAAAGATCTTACGATTTTTTTACAAAGGTATATACTTTACTGTTTCAATGATATGTAAAGTCAACTTTTATATAAAATACCATCTTTGGTAAGGTCTCTTTTACGACGAAGTCACAATAGAGGTGAGCACACTGATTCTGTGGCGGCTTGACAGAACCATCTGCAGTTCGCAAAGGACCTTCTCAAGTTCGTATGTAAGTTAACCATGATATTAATGTTCAGAACAAATACAACTAACTTCAATCATATCTTATCAATCAGTAACTTAGACAGCCTTAAATGGTAATTTTTACAATTTGTATTAAAGAATCAAATATAAAAAGTTCTGCCACTAATGGCTAGTTTCACAGTCTGAGTTTAAACTCGACAAATGATTTTCACATTTTGGTTTAAACCGTGCCATCCCTCGGTTTAAACTCAAGATAAAATTATTTGAAAAGTGTGACATTTTATTTTGACAATAGCATTGTTTGTTTGCACCAAGAAAATAATTTTACCATGGATTTATATTTAAGTTAAATTTACAACTCTGTCGACGACTGAGAGTAATTAGAAATAGGCCAAGTCATTTTACTGAGTGGGACGACGTTGATTTTGATGCTATATTCCGTTTAAGTAAAGAACTTCGTCACTTTCTCTTCGAATCTATTTTTGTCCGTTTTCTTGCGCTCTATTACATATCTTTTTTTATGCACTAAGGAAGGCAATAGCTCAACTTCACTTATGCTAAAATTTGCAGCCTTTTTGAATGTTGGCATATTTAAAATTAGCAAATATAACTACATATTTTTTATTTTTTGCTTTCTGGTCTGTTTACTTTTTCCGATTGACAGATTGATTGATTGAAAAATTGCTTCACAATGGTGGCGATAACTAATTTAGTTCACAATTTATTCAGTACTACCAACGTTACTAAAAGAATGCACTGTGAAACCCGATTTGGCTTAAACTACGTTTAAATTTGGAGGATGGTTTAAACTAAATGTTGCTTTAAACGCGACTGTGAAACTGGCCATAACTAGAACGAAGATTCCTCTATTTATTAAAATATTAAAAGAAAAGAGAAGACCGAACAATTTATGCTTTTCTTCTCCAAAACATACAATCTTGTTTTCAAAGTTCCTGTATTTGGTTGCCTCCAGGTCTTAACACAGATCTCTACTATAGAAACGACTGCTATCGCAACTACTAAGCCTTTCGTCAGGCCGACTTCTGCAGTTAAGCACCTCTATTGTTATTGCTGCATCCGTCATGTCGACATAGGGTCAACTTGGCTAAGCTTCGCCTGTCAGCTCGCAACCAACCTATATCTGTGCCTCAACTCCTTAGGTCACGAACCTCAAGCGTAAATCAATTCGCCAGGATGTGGGCTTCTATCCAGGTTTTTAATATGGACAGTCTAGCATTGCAAATCCAAATCATTCAGCATGCTGAACTGGTGCTTAAGCTTCAGGAGAACTAAGGCTCTGCTTGCACATGGAAAACACAACTAGTTCGACGTGCTGAACTGCTCCACAACATTCAGGAGAGCTTAGGCTCGATCCGAACACAGTTTATTCGACAAATCCAGTCTCACATTAGGTAAACAGGTGCGAACCATTTAATCTGATTATTAACCGGACGTTTGATCGCCTAATACCATGGCATCAAGACACATCGAATTGTGCCGCAGTTCCACGAGTCTTCAGTTCCTCTGCAACAGCAGAAACTCCTTCTGTCTTGGTGGACAGCTCCTTCCTTCTATGGAAGACAGTCGATTCCACTAATAGCTCGGTTACCATGATTTGGGCCATTGAGAAACAATGGATACAAATAATTGCAATATTATTTTGAAAGGATTACATTTACATTCCAATCTTGTTATGAGGGTAGGGAAGGAAGAAGGTAGAAAAGGCGTAAACGCGTAAGTTTTAAGAATTTAGCTCTGAGATTTAAAATTAGACCAAATACCATATACTTACATAGGTATACTTAATTTTATTATTAGAACAAATTTTATTCGAACTTATACTAAAATACGGAAATTTTGAACAAAAAAAAAATATATTTCTTACATTGTTACGTCACGCTCTCTCGATCTGTGTCTTTATTTAGTATTACAGAGTACTCCAGGGGGTAAAATTCCAAGAGTTTTGGAAAAAGATAATTAGACTAGGGTTACTGATATGCTTCCAAAAGAATGCTTCTCTGGAAGAAATCTAAAGAGATTTCGAAGTTATTGCTAAAATTCTATAAAACGGAATGCGAACGTGACTGCTGCGTGTACAACTACGTGGTTCGCAGTATCTCAAAGCAAATCTTTTACTTTTGGATGGAAAAGTTTTAAGCCTGCAAATAAAATTTCGTTATGTTGTGCTATTGCAAAGCGCAGCTGTTTCGACAAGCTGTAATTTTCTGTAATTAACAACACTGGTAAATATTTTTGGCCGACATTGCAGCTTCAGCATTCCGACAGAGCTAATTCAATCTGCTTTCCCACATTATCGCATTAGGAGGAGTTTTAAATCGTTATTACCCCGCTGAGACTCTACTAGATTTATTTGATATTCCGACGCCCGTGATTCGATAGAAACAGTTTCAAAGTTTGTAGACTTTTCCCCGTCTCCTTCCCCTGCATGGGTAGTTGCAATAATGGTTGTTTGGTAAATGTTATTCACTCTTAAGTACCAAACACAATACCGATGTTTCAATTCGATTCGATCCAGTGGATACATGAGTACAATTGTTCCGATCGGTTTCGAAGAATTGACTTAGAAATTTTGCCAGATTTTGTCTTTCCGCTTTACATCCAGGGAAATATTCTTTTTTTCGCAAAATTCATGTCTATCTTTATTTCCTCAACAAAAGCCGTTTCATACATCTTTGAGTATAAACAAATACAAATACAGATGATTTTTCTAGATTATGTCAACCGTAAAAGTTGAATTTTGCTAAACTTCTCCGTTTGGATTCGATCCATTTTGGTGTAATGTGTGCAATTGCGCGTATGTTTCATATAAGCAAATTTGACATTTGTACGGCCCGAAACGGTGGAATTTTGTTTCCCACTTAAGATTTCAGAATTATTTATAAACTGTGTCTACCAAACCCCATTACTACATTTGTCTTCATCGAGTTGTAGTTACCGTCAATTATTCCGTTCGTAATTTTTTGTGTCTTTTACGATTGTGCTACGCTACATTTCAGGATAGTTGCATGTTATATGTGGTATACGCATCCCATAATTATGAGATTTGTCACAAGACTAATCAATCTTATAGCATGCTTGAAAATTCGGATATGATTGAGGATGCATAGGTGTACACACAGCTGTCACAACTCCAAATGTAATATAGTTCTTATTTGGTTACGAAAATAGAATCTTTACGCGAACCAGATGGTTGCAAAAACTAAATAGTTGAGAGACAGTTAGAAATGGTTCCCAAACAGTTTTAACGCCTGATATTGGTTTGAAAACACAACTAAGAATTGACAATCATTTCGTAAAAAAACTCACTATAGTGAGAAGATTACCGCAGCAGGAGTTTAGTTCGCAATAACCAAATAGTACCCAGATTGCTACTTGGGAAAGCTACAAATGTGTTATCATAACTTATCGTTCATGCAATTAAAAATTAGATGACAGCTTCCTGACATAAATAGTCGTACAAGTCATTTGCGTTCTACGTTAGCTCCTAATTCAAAATGCACAAGATTGCACTCCAAAAGATGCAAAGATTTTGATATCAATGGAATTTTTCTTTCACCAACACATACAATCACACATACATACAATATAAAAATTCAATAAAAGATTTTAATGACTAATTTGTTCAATTATACGTTAACAGAAAAACGTAAAAGTTTAAACTCAAAGCAAGGACAGCATTCACAGGAGAAAAGTATCCCCAACAACTTGAATTTTGTAACTTTTCAAATTTTATGACTTTATGGTGCAGGGAATGTAATATGAGAAAAATATCAAGAAGTGGGAGAAGAACTAAGTTTTCCAATTAAAGGACGTGCCGTAGCCCGGGGCAAACGAAGTATTTTACTCTGGGAATTTATGAAAATTGCCAACATTCCTTTTTTTTCTTTTTGTATTATTTCGAATTGTATTCATTCCGGGAAAATGTCATGGGAACGCGATTTAACGCCCATTAGTGTTTCAAGTGGAAAATGTTTGTGTACAGACGATTTATTAACTAATTTCCGACACCTGACCTGAGAGGTTTTTCCCGGGATTCAATTTTTGGTTAGCAAATATATATTTCAGGTGTTACGTGATAAGAGTCAGCAGATTTTTTTCTTCTTCCCCATCGTCCTTTCTCACTAAATTATGTGACAATAATGCTGACTATTCACTTTCTCATCCAGGTATAATGAAAAAGGAAAGGATTTGATGAGTTTGGTTGGTATGTAGTACGTGTGATATGGAAAATGTACAGAAAATCTGCTCACGCTAGTTCATTCTAATATTTGCTTTATCAACGGATTGTACAATTTTATTGAATAAATAGTTGCTATTGGCGAATATTAAAAGCATATTTATCAAGTTTTAGAAGTGACAATAAGTCTATCTATTATTATCTAAGGCACGTTCAAAACGATTTGATCAATTAGACAAATATTCTTATCTAATTAAATGAACAATGACCATTTCACTTCTCTTTTTCAGTTTTATATTACTAGAATTTTAGCTGAGTTTGTTTTTATGTTTATGTATACATCAATTTCCCTTCAACGGCAAATCTCTTTTACTTGTGTGAACATATTTGCTTTGGTTTTTGTAATAATGGTATTGTTCGTTGGTTATAACTTAAGTGACACATAAGCGCATATGCATGCTTTGAATTTTATAATAATCAACAGTGATTCGTTTGTAATACCGGCAACTTTATGGCTATCCTAGTACCACGTAATCGAAAAGCCGCGATTAAAAGCTTTAACACAATTGCAATAAACAAAGTGGCCGACTTCCGACGAATTGTCACGAATGGCGGCGAGTGACAGTTGTGAAAATAGAAAATTCTGCAGCTCCCCGATTGTATGTAATCTTGCATGTGATATTTTTTATAAATATCGCAGAGATTCTTCTATATTTTCTGCAGTTATCAACTAAAAGTACAGAAATTTACTAAATTTTTAAATGCAAAATGTCAAAACTTTCACATTTGTATTTAAGCGCCTCGTAATATCCAAAATCAAGTCCTTTTTATCCACTTGCCTATACTACTCGTCTTGTAAGTTGTAAATTATTTTGTGCCTACACAAAATTTTTACTTAACATCAGTGTTTTTGCATTTTTGAAATTGGCGCGGTATCCTACATTCCCCAAAACGAGAAAAATAAATGCGAAAGCAATTTCATTTCTGTTGATTATGTTAGTAGTAGGCTGGAGCGATCGACGATCAAATTAGAAATTGATCAATCCCGATGGCAAGTTGGTCGGCGTCTGCCCGTCAGCCGTCGTAATTTGAGCATCCGTAGAGGACACTGTGCTTTTAAATCTATGACAGCGAACTTTTCTGGTCTTTTGCATACGGCCATCGCAATGTGTTTAAGGCTTAATGAGAATACCGACAATATTGAGAGTGCCTTTCCAAATGTTGATATTGGATACAGCATATTCTTAGAATTAGTGATAACAAATTTCTCAGCTGAGCGGTCATATTATCAATTTAAGTCACTGACATATATATAAATGGACTGCTTGATCTCCTGTTTCATGTGGCACCCATTTCGATTTCAGAAATGCTCTCACAGTCAATGCTACCAACTGTCGTAAATTGGCGCTATATTTAAATTATTTGCGAATTTACTTATATGCATGTCCGTGTGATTTACAGAATTTACCTCAAAAGTATTTGGGACTATTTGTATCGTTACATTTTAATTATGAGTCGAAGAAAGTGTTTTTATCAAGGATTTTTACAGCAATTTCTCGTTCCTAATCGTTAGAAGTTCAGTGGGAAAGTATGCTCTTACGGAAAGATATAGGAATATGAAAGTGGTGCCATTTGCTTTCAAGTATTTTTTGTTCAACAATCAGTCCATTTATATACATGTCGGTAGTTTAAGTATATAAAAAATTTCAACAGAACAATTATGCAACAAGGCAGGCTTGATGGCCTAACTCAACTAAGTATAGAAGCAGATTTTTTACGGAAAATTAGTTTTAAGGAAGTTATCAAAGATTTTGTCACTATAAAAAGTAGTAGAAAACTTTTGTTTAAATATGGGACGTTTAAAAATGTAAACATTATATTCCGATTTAAGTGCAAGATTTGTTTAGGAAAACAAAACTTTATTTTACGGTTTATATTTGTTAACATTTTCAATATTGAAAAATTTTCAATACGGACGCAACAAAAGTATTTCAGAGCTTGGGGTCCCTAAGAACTTTAATCCGGCCCTGGTCTTAGAAAATACTACCACTGCGAAGCATAAAATGTCTATAGAAAAATAGTCAATGCGCATATATAATGAAATTGAGGGTAAGTTATGCGCCACTATTTTCGTCAAAACAAAAGTCTCCATGATCAATTATTTTCCCAGCTCACCTAACATTTCTTTTTACACGCGTATATTAAAGTTTTGAATGCTTTTTACCACAAATATTAATTGGACACATTCTAATGGATAACATCGTGGAAGGGATATTGTAGAGTTCTTCCCGTATCATAATAATCAGAAATAATAAAATAGATGGCATAAGAACTAGATGTCGCATAGCATTCCGTTGAAAGGTATACATATTTTAAATGGCTGGTTCATTCCGGAATAGACCACAACGTTTCTGAGACACCGAGAACAAATGTTACTTTAACAGCAGTTTTGTATACATTTGGTCGACTGCCTCAACATGGTAGATGCGGGAAAATATGAATCACTCGACGTAACTCTCATCATTTTTCTTTTCATGTCGCTGTACTGATTAAAGTAGAAATGATGCACCACATATTCGGTGCTGTGGGAGGGACGTAAATGTTATTTCTTTCTTGTCTCGTTTTCGGAAATACATTTTATTTTGCTGTATTTATTAGGATTTGATTTGATTTAAAAGAAACAACAACTTTATTAAATTCATTTGCCCCTGAGAGTAATTTTTTGTAATAGTATTGCATGACGATTTTGCACCAACTAAATATTCTCCTATGGAACTTAACAATTTTCCTAGAAATTTACAATTCACCCTGTCTTTGACAAACTAATACAAAGTATAGACACGTAGGACAAAAATATGCAATGCTTTTCGTGCACAAAGGGTAAGCCAGCAATGCCTCGCTCCATACTACGACCCGATGAAGATAAGGCCACAATTTTTTCTTAGAAATTTACTGGAAATTTCTTCCTTTGAATTTTCATGCATTGGCTGAGAGCTCTAATATAAAATCAATGATGCCTCGAGCTGATGGAAGGAAGGCCGCAATTTTTTCTTAGAAATTTAACGGAAAATTCTATCCTAGAATTTATACGCACTTTTGGAGGGCGACAACAAGTGCCATGAGCATAGACGCGTAGCCAAGCAATAAGCAAGAAATATTCTAGTAAATTTCTAAGAAAAAATTGCGGCCTTCCCTACATCAGGTCGAGGCATTGTTAATTTTATATTGGAGCGAGGCACTACTCTGCATATTTTGTCTATGGCCCTGTCCTTTGCAGACGTATTGTATACATTTGCACACAATTAAAATGCTTCATTCTCGTACACAAAATTGCGAACCTTCCCTTTACTTCTCTATTCGTTGAATACGCTCGTCTACAGTCACCCCAGCAACCGATGCCATCACGTAGTGAATGAGGATCGCTGTAGTGCGTTTATGCCCCACCCACCGCACCGAATATGTTGTGCTGTGCATCATTCCTTTGATCAGTACAGCAATATGAAAAGAGAAATAATGATGATACGTCGAGTGATTCATATTTTCCCGCATTTATCACGTTGAGGGAGTCGACCAAATGTATACAAAGCTGCTGTTAAAGGAACATTTGCTCTCAGCACCTCTGAAACATGTTGTGGTCTATTCTGGAATGGCCCAGCGATTTAGAATATGTATACTTTTTTTCTGGTACTGTATGCGACATCTAGTTCTTATGCCATCTATGATAATATCCATTCTATACAGGATGGTTCATATTTGGTGCACCTAGCTAAAGGGTTTGATAGCTGAGGTGGAAACAAACACCCTGTATACAAATTTTTTTAACCCTAAAATAAAGCCAACAATTTTGCAAAATATTTTAATTCTACCTAGAAAATCTCTACTCAAACATGTATTTACCAGACCCCTAAAAGCAAGTTTTAGATTAATCATCGCCAGAATTTCCACCTCTTCCAAAAATATCACCTTTGATACAGACCAGACTCTCTAATTACCATAGCATAGCGCAAACACACACAAACCCATCGATGACATGCAAACCCATAAAAAAAGGTGTAATATTAGTAATTTAGTTTCAAGACAATTCGTTCAATTCTTCACTCATTATTCAAACAAAGATGTGACTCAAATCTCGAAATAACACACACGAGATGCGACAGCATGTATTCCTCATGTTAAAGAGTGAATTTTATTCGATCTGGAAAAAAGTTAAATTTTCAAACTGATAAATTTATTAATTCCCAAGCTGCCACCTAGCTTCTGCTTTGACCTATCTTAAAGAGTATAAAGAGCAATTTGCCAGACTAGTTCTGCATAATCAAATAATTTTTTAATGTTCTGTTGCTGAAACAACTCCTTTAGGATATCTTATTTCAATGAAGCTTTAACAATGAATTTTAATAACAATTAACTCAAATTATCAAAATAACAATGTTCAAAACTAGTCATCTCTTCCAATGCTCCTACATAAATTCAGGAAAAATCGAAAATGCATGTAGGTACGCACAATTATTTTACCCGCAATTTGTATAATTTAATTCAATTTTTGCTTCAAAACAACTAAAGGTAAGTAGGTACTTGACTAGTAATGGTAGGCAAGTTTGTTCTTATCTTAGTCTCTACCATGCATTAACATGTTGCACTATAATAGCGCCCATAATTGCAGTTGGCATAACGCTTTTTAACCGCACCCTACAAAACTATAAGAACGTGCCTAATCGAGACACGTCTTCAAATTTAACGCATAAATTTCGAAAAGCTTCCAATGAAAGTCTCTCCTTTCCTATACTCTATACAAAAACTTTTTACTGAGTGACCTAGAGGAAAAACTGCTGGATAATTGCCAATGTGAGTGCCGTTTAGGACGCCATAGAAGTTATAAATATGCATGAAAAATGTTAACATGATTTGTAGTAGTTATGTCACATGAACAAATTAAAATAACATGAATTAACATTGTTTGCATAACTTAAGGCATAAATGCGAAAAAGGTAGATGCTGAACTATATACTTTCTTACTACTTACTTACTTATAAGCGTGCTTCTATATATAATATATGCGGGATCAAAAGCCTTTCCATTAGAAGTAGAGTTAAGCAAAGGAATATGTATAGGTGATGTTGCCTTTAATTGGTAGCGGCACGAAAGTACATATGCGGAGTATCGAAGGTTTATGGTTGATATAAGCAGCGATGCTCTCCTAACAGAAAACACGGTTTGATATTCTAAAATACGGTACAAATTTAAAATTAAGCAAAATGCTAACACCTGGCAAGCGATTCCTCAAATTACAGAACAATTGCACTTATTTAGTTTCTTTCGAAGGTTTTCGAAAAACTAATCAACACCGAATTGATGAAATATTTAGAAACTAATCACCTTATTAGCGATCGTCAATACGGTTTTCGTGCTGGCCGCACTGGAGATTTAATGTTTACTAAATCCTTACCGAGCTTTGGAATCAATGTCTCCATTATTTTAGTGAATATGAGATCATTGCATTAGATATTTCGAGGACCTTCGATCTAGTCTGGTATCCTGCTCTTTTAGCTTGACTTCAGGCATTAAGTCTAAACCGCCTTTTCTTCCTCATTTATAGTAATGGTCTGCTTGGTCTCACTTTCAATCCTATTCATAGCATTGCAGACGACAGCAACCTTGATTTCGTTGGCTCGTTCAAATCTATAGCTTATTCCCGGGTGAATGTTATAGTTCACAATCGAAGCCAGATGTTCAATTCACTAAAGTATGACCATACAACAATACTCGCTTAGGGCATAGCGAAATGGATCTTGTTTAATGGTTTCAAGACGCAATGTTCTCTGTTATCACTCAACCGTACTCCAACTCCCACTCCACCCATTTCCGACGATGGAGAAGATATCTCGAACTCGCCATCCCTTAACATCTTAGGCATTGAAATATCCAAAAATATGCGCACTACACGAGCTGTAACCCGAGCGCAACCTCACACACTTGAAATCAAATTCGGGCGTGCCGTCAACCCTTCATATGCAGAACAGTACGAATGAGGAACAGTCTTCCATCCTCAGCCCCCCCCCCCCCCCTCCAGTTTTGAACCACAACCATTCAAGCGTAATGCGTATCGTCAACAACTTGTTTGAACCCAAAAATCCTCAGTTCCCTACCGGTTTTCCCTTTCCTCCCAAGGCTGTGATACGGCATCATAGGTTATTCCCTGAGCTATTGCAACCTCCTAAAAAAAACAAAAACAAAAAAACATCAGAGTTTTAACCGTATCTCGTAGAATCATTCTGACTGTTCTCAAAGCAGCTGTGATCTTCTCTTCCTTTAGCGAAAAAAAAACCATTATACTTGGAAGTATTTTAACTAAATTAAGCAAAATCTCAACACATCAAAAACAGGCAATCAAAACTAACAAAACTAATGGCCCAGCTGATTTATTTGACAGTGTTTTACAAGTAGTGGTCTGTTATATTATAAGCTGTGTGGCATTACTCAAACTAGAGTTCGTACAAAATCTGCGAAAATTCCAACCAATTTCAATATCATAAAACAACAAACAAAAATTATAAAATAAAAACAAGCAAAATTGTACGTCATTTCGTATGGCCACCCACCTGTGCAGTTTTGATGTTTGAAATGGGTTTTCGCATATATTTCTATTAGGGTTCGTTGGACAGAAAAAAATTGTATAACCTATTTTATTGAATTTCCATTTAGTCCATTTTAGAAGAACTTACCCGATTTGTGACAATTTTAAACTTAATTTTATGTTTTTATAATGCAAAATTTCAGCTCTAAGTGCACACGTTCTCGAATTATCGTGAGGACGGACGGACAAATGGACATTTGAAAATTAAAATAACTTTTGATTTTATGCATCTACCATAAATATTTCTAGGTGTTACAAATGGAATTACAAAATTAGTATACCTTATGATTTCATATAGTGCATAATGAGTAAAAAATTCTGATATAATAAAAAAATATTGACTTTTTAATGACGAAACGACCATCAGATTATCTACTGGATTTACATTACACATTACTTTGTTCAAGAAGCATTTTTTTGGATTCTCCGGTATATAGCAAAAACTAAAAAAATTTTTATTTGTTATTTCATCACACAATACATTTGATTTTGGGTAACAAGTTTCAAGTGTTGGTTTTGACTCATCAACAGGTCCCAAAGAGCGAAATTGAGTGACTTGAAAAACAAAAGAAATAGAACAAAGAAAAGAAATGAAAAAATGAAAAAAATTTAGAAAAATAGAGAAAAATAGAAAAACTTTTTTTATTAAAAAATTTAAAAACAGGTTTCATTCGAAACAAATCGAACCCCGCAGTGGGCTGAAAAAAGAAAAAGCACGAAGAAAAAGCGGGGGTCCGGAAAATTGATCGCCCGCAATTGATCGCTAGCAGTTTACCGCCGCGGCAGTTTATCGCGTAAGCAATTTATCGCCAACAATTGATCGCTAGCAGTTTACCGCCGCGGCAGTTTATCGCGTAAGCAATTTATAGCCTACAATTGATCGCTAGCATATTTTATCGCCAGTCCATACATATTTTCAATTTATAACTTGCAAATAAGTTTTGCCTGTACGTGTTATTTAAGAATTTAGTACCGCTAAAAATGTAAGTTATATCCTACGTATAGGCAATAAGGGTGTAGTACGTAAATAAAAAGCACAGCTAAAAATGTAAGTTATATCCTACGTATAGGCAGGTATTTGGATTAGTGCAGAGATACTTAACCGATATGATTGATAATTCGCCTTTCTACCTGGCTATAGCAACTAAATTTGTAATAAAAAGAAACAATCGTTTAGGTATTCTGAAAAAGAAACAATCGTTTAGGTATTCTGTACGTATATAAAAACCACATGTATGGAAATATGTAATTTGATAGGTAGATTATGTATTATAGTAGTTACATGCATCACATAAATTGTAAAATATCCTTTTTGGGAGAAGCTCATGCTGGATTAGTGGATTCTCTGATATTTTCTATATATAACATAAGTAGCATAAATTAGGGGCGTGCCGATTATGAAGGTACCTATATGTATATAAACTCTTACAGTCACAACATTTTCTTATTTCGAGTTTATTTTTCATCCTTTTGAGTTTAAGAACGCATCATGTCGGTGGAATTATTGAAATCGGAAAAAGGAAAACCGAAGTTGTGTTTTAGTGGACATTTGTTTTATAAAGACAGGCAAAATGAAACAAAAATTCATTGGAAGTGTCAAAATTACCGAAAAACAAAATGTGCCGCTCGAGTTACTACGGTAGATAACACCGTCGTTAAAAGATGGAAGGAGCATAATCATTGTGGCGACGCAGCAGGAGTTGAAGCAGCACAAGTCCTTGATACCATTCGAAGTTATGCAGAAACAACAAATAATACGCCCCATTGTATTATTTCAAATGTTTCGAGAACCTGTAGCCGAGCAGCAGCCCCAAAGCTTCCAAGTATAGACACAATGAAACGAACGATCCGAAATATAAGAAGTCGAAATTTTGATGGGCCAGCTCTTCCAACGCATCGTAGGGACATAGTATTTACAAACGAATATAAAACATCATGCAATGGAGAATTGTTTCTACAATTTGATTCTGGACCTGAGGATAATCGCATGTTAATTTTCAGTACGAAAAAAAATTTGCTGTTGTTAGCGCGAAGTGAGCACTGGTATGCCGATGGGACTTTCAAAACTGTTCCCTTACTTTTTTTTCAACTCTACACGATACATGGATTCAAGGACAAAATATCGCTTCCATTAGTTTATGCATTATTGCCTAACAAGTCTGAAGAAACCTATGTATCCCTGCTTGAGCAGCTGAAAATATTGGAACCGGCTATGTCTCCGCAATCAATAACTATAGATTTTGAAATGGCGATGATGAATGCTTGCAGAAGAGTTTTTCCCGGCGCTTCGCAACGAGGTTGTTTTTTCCACTTTTCACAATGTATTTTTCGTTCCATTCAGAATAATGGATTGAAAAAACGTTATGAAAGTGATGCTAATTTTGCTTTAAATATGCGAATTTTGGCAGCAATTGCATTTGTTCCCACTCCTATTACTACGACCGTTTTTGAACATTTGTGTGAAAATGGTATTTTTCCTCCAGAATCGCAAGAAGTTCTTGATTATTTTGAGGATACATGGATTGGACGCCCAACCAGACGACATCTTCGTCGATCACCAAAGTACTCCCATGAAATGTGGAACGTACACCAGCTTGTTCTTGAAGGATTACCAAGAACGAATAATTCGGTTGAAGGCTGGCATAGAGGATTTGAGGAACAAGTCGCTGCTTCTCACCCCAACATTTGGAAATTTATCGAATGTATTAAAAGAGAACAAAGTATTAACGAATTGCGCATTGAGCAATATTTAAGTGGAAGTGATCCGGGCAACAACAAAAAGAAGTATCGCGACTATGAAGACCGAATTAAAAGGCTTGTTAGTGGATATGATGACGGGGATGATATTGTTGATTATCTGAGAGGTATAGCGCATAATATATCTTATTAATAATGTGAATACTGTGCTTTAAAATTTATATAGTCTCTTAGTAATTATTAAAGTCTGAAGATCGCATAAATATTCATTTTGAGTTTTTACAGTGTACTACGTCTTACCTAATGTTATAATTAGTTTAGTTTAAAAGTAACCAATTATTATTGTTTAAAAAATGGATTTTTTACAATTTATGTGATACATGTAACTACTATAATCTACCTATTAAATGTAACTACTATAATACATAATCTACCTATTAAATTATATATTTCCATACATGTGCTTTTTATTTACGTACTACACCCTTATTGCTTATACGTAGGATATAACTTACATTTTTAGCGGTACTAAATTCTTAAATAACACGTACAGGCAAAACTTATTTGCAAGTTATAAATTGAAAATATGTATGGACTGGCGATAAAATATGCTAGCGATCAATTGTAGGCTATAAATTGCTTACGCGATAAACTGCCGCGGCGGTAAACTGCTAGCGATCAATTGTTGGCGATAAATTGCTTACGCGATAAACTGCCGCGGCGGTAAACTGCTAGCGATCAATTATTGGCGATAAATTGCTGGCGATCAATTGCGGGCGATCAATTTTCCTAGACCCGAAAAAGCGAGATAAGATGAGATCAGTTTGATCTATTTTAAGCGTACCGATAAGTGTAAGCTTTTCTGATAACACGAAACGCTTGATCTTCTTCCTTTTTCAGCCCACTGCGGGCGTACACAGATGCGATTCGTTTCGAATGAATCTGGTTTTTAAATTTTTTTAATAAATTTTTTTTTTCTATTTTTTTTCAATTTTTTGTTTTTTTTTACATTTTTCATTTATTTTCGTTGTTCTATTTTTTCACTTGTTTTTCAAGTCACTCAATTTCGCTATTTGGGACCTGTTGATGAGTCAAAACCAAGACTTGGAACTTGTCATCCAACATTACATGGGTTGTGTGATGATATAACAAATAACAAATTTTTGGGGTTTTGCTATATACCGGATCCAAAAAAATGCCTTCTTGAACAAATATAAGTTTGCCCCGGTAAAAAATCTTAAAGTAATCTTTAATTTTATTACACATTAGGGAAAATCCCAAAAGGTATAGAGAATATGCACATGAATTACATTGTCATTTTTCAGATATTAAATTGTATCTAATATCTATTCATTCAGAATAAAAATTTTTTTTTTTCATCCTACTACAGATGACATTGTACTCCGAATACTCAATAAAGACAAGAACATCAAGAAGGAAAGTATTTCTCAAGCTAAAATATCAAAATTTCATAAAAGTATCAACTTATTAAAATCCCATACATATCCTAGAAATAATACAATTATATAAGCATTGATCCAGTTTAACACAAAATATCTCCCTCTTAAAATATTTACAGGCATACGGGTGCATTGAGAAAACTTCACTTGCTATAGTGAACATCTCGCTTTCTTCCTCCAAGTATGCCTTTAACACTAACGAAATTTCCTTATAATTGAGGAGGGAGGCAATTGCTGGAACATTTCCTCAAAACCATTTATCGCCTTATGTAAATTAATTTAGCTGAAGTATTTCGTCCATTTTCAAGCGCTTCTATGCAAAGGAAGATTTTCTATGTCCCACGGGATAATTTCGCTTGTAAAGTTAAATTGAACTTTTGACAAAAATTTGACTCTGAAATGAATTTTTTTATTGAGATTATTTAAAAGGGGGAAAAAAGTTTAAGAGAAATTTTTGTGAGTGATACATAATAAAATAAAGAAAATCGATTTGGTTTATCGGAGAAAAGACGGGTCTTAAATGGTTTTAGTGACGTATAAATAGGTATTTTTCAATTGAGGAGCAAGAGAAAATCCAACGAAAATCACCTGCTTCACAAAGCAAGAAAAACTAGTAAGTAAAAGAGTTTTAGTGAAAAATATAAATCGAAAACAAAATATTATTAACCGCACTTGTTTTCTTCATAGAATTCTCAATTCTCCTTCTTCCCCATTTAAGGCTCGATTTATCTTACATTTTGCCGTAATTCACCCAACACTGTTCAAATCAATTTTCTAAATACTTCCAAAGAATTGACCTGTGGAATACTACCAATGTAATCTCTGTTAACCCATGGTGATTGTACTACAGTGGAAATCTATGAATTTTCTCAATCATCGTAAGATATTGGACAATATGCATTCAAGTCATCTAATATTTGTGCTTCAGCTGGACATAACTTTATTACAGAAATGACCCCAAATTGAAGCAAAATTCTGGGTCGGATATTTTCCAAGCTCACGTCAAGATACGTTCTAGAAATGGGAAAGTATCTTTTGAATTGTGTTATAAAAACAAAACAAGCTATTGTCGGGAACTGAATCAAATTATTCGCAACTCTTAAATTATTCATGAATTCGAAAATAATAGTAAACTTAATCTGTAGGTATATAGGTACTCGTTTACTGAGTACTAAATTACAGAAATATTATAATATAAACAAAAAAGCAGATAAACACACTCGGTGAAGAGTAAACTCGGATAATTTCCCTCACTGGAAATGGAATTATAATGGTATTACTGTAGACAAAATTATAACAAAAGCATGTACAGTTACAATTACGTTATAAATTTGATAATCACCAATGAGAAAATTCTTACTATTCCTGCTCATGAACCAAACATAAAGTATGAAGTTCCAATATCTTTACTCTAGACAGACTTTCTTTATGAGTTTCTAATTAAATGGAATCAAATATGCACAGCGTCATACAAATGTAAGTGCATGATGGGACCTTTGCAACATTTCGGTTTAATTTCAAATGGAGCAAATTTTAGTCCATACTACTGAAATTACAGTGAAAGTGCTACATACCGTCATTAAAATGAACTGAATTTATTGGAAAGTGGATAAATTTTCCAATAAATTCAGTAGTAACATCACTCCGCGGATCGCGAATGAAATCGCTCTGCAGTTTATCTTCTCTTTTTTTTGGACCTTTAAAAAAAAGTATTCTGTCTAAATTCTTTGCAACTTACAGAAAATACTCGGATTTTTTCTTGATAGTGTTTAATTAAACTATAGAACAATGCCAGCATATTCAAGGCAGAAACACATCCAAGTAAGCCTGAGGACTGGTCTCTCTCAGGCTTCCTCATAGCTCGCCTAAAGGCTTGCCTCAGAGAATTAAAAACAAAATGCTACCACCGGGATCGGTGCTGACACTGTAATTTGGATAGTATTTGCTACAATTCATTTATATTCTGGCCAGAAATAATTTATTATCGGTTTTCAAAATTGTTGTTTATAAATTTCAAGTACCTCGTTTGACAGCACAAATTTAAGAAAAAAAGAAATGTGTTGACAGAATTAGGCCTGAGAGAGAAATTTTCCAACATTGATCAAAGCACGCCTTTCTGCTGGCTTAGTTTTGAGTTGCATCATTTAAAAACCTGTGTTGGAAATTTTTGACATGGATGTGTTTCTGCCATTACTCATAATGAGTAACTGTCAAGTGTCATTCAATAACATTTCTAATAAATTAATTTTCGTCTATACAGTTGTTCTATTCTTTCTTTCAGGCGTATAATGGAAGCCAGCTCGATGTGAAAGAGGTGGGTTAATTTAAATTCGGGCGCCACATGCCTTAAGAGACCACAAACTCTATATTACCAGGAAATAAATTAAAGGAGGGATTTGCACAGCTATATAAGTTTAACGTTATCGACTAGGCGCATGCCCTATCGTGCTACTCTATTTGTATCTAACTACATATATTCTTAACTCTCTTGTTTTCTATCTTCATTTATTTATCTCTTTCTATTTTTGGCTCTCTATCTCTCTCCCCCTTTCTTTCTGTCCCTTTGTCACTCATACTTATCTCTCTCTTTATCTTTATTGTTTGCATGAGAAGAAGGCTCATCATCATTAAGTCTTTCTTCATTTATCTCGCCCTCTACCCCCTCTCCTTATCAATCCCACTCTCTCTCTCTCTCTCTATTTTGTCTATCTTTCTCCCTCCAGAAGTTTGCACGAGAAGAAACAGTTATATTAAACCGATAAGTCAGTCCCCAATTCCGTGGACTGCGACTGTGCTTGCCGGTTCGTAGCGTTTGTTGTCTTATGAGAAATGATCGCATCTTCAGGAGGATGGAGCTATCAACTGAGAAAAAGTATGATCATAATTAACATAATAATTAAAAACTAAACTACAATTAACAAATCAAAAGCAAAATTAAAAATTTAAAAACTAGATCAAAATTAAAACTGAATGAAGGGAAGAGAAAAAATCAAAGCGATACAAATGTGTATGCATCGCAGCCCAAAAGAACGCTACTCTATGAACCCAACAAGAGGCCGTGTGGATGTTCCAAATGATTTTTCCAGCTAGGCAGCTTGTTCTAGAAAAGAAATGGTCTGAACAATGTCAGAAGTCTCAAAGATTGATGTTTGGAATTACTTAGTTTACCCGGGGGTTACACGAAATACTACAGCTTGCATGCAACTTGCACTGCCATACCTCTTACACGTGTGATCCCTCCTGCCCCGCTGGCAGCTCAGCTTTCAGCGAACTTGCATGAAGAAAAATCATGGCAGCTGAGGTGGTAGTAAAGTGGCATTATACAGCTTTCAAGATGGCGGAAAAAATTATTTGAGAGCGGAGCTTTTTAAATTGATAAATTTATACCGAGAAAATGTAATTTTCTGGGATCATGTGCATTACATCATTTAGCAACAACTTCCTCTTCTTTATTCTTCTGCTTTTCCGGTTCTCCTACCTCCTTTATTGCCAAAATTTCCAACATATACAGGACTTTACGTCTCAATGAAATTTTTCCAATGAACTTGCATGCAGGATGATAAGACATCAAGCGAACTGCGCTCTTCTTTCAAATTTAAAAATGCGCTGTAAGGGAGGCTTATATGAAAGCGGTACTACATATCTCGGGTAATCTCCAGGTTACACGGGTCAGTATGCTGCTTTTGACGCACAGAGTCTGTAAATGGGGTGATGCTTCATTCCTGCTCCTAACCATCATATTACCAACAAGTTTTCGTGCGGCAGAGGCAGCATCCTAACCCATCTTAACTGGGTCAATCTAGGTATTAAAAACTTGCATCTTCTGGTAGAATTAAGAGGCCGGACCAAATTAGCTGGATGTAGAAGTTCGGCAATTGTAACACTTGCGGAACTGAAGACAATATTCCAATAATTCTTCCCAACCACACCCCACCCAGTAATTAATTAACTGGATTTCCTCTTTCTCCTCCATCTCCCTCCACCCTCTTTTACTGAGTAGAAACGTGAGGTAAGTAGATATTATTATTAAGTAAAATCCATTGAAATATACGCTGTATAACAACAAACAACAAATATATTACCAAAAACGAAATAAAATATCATTTTCGGAGAGTCCTATATTTAGATTGCGCTCATGGACACCACATTTCTGTACATTTTTTATGACTTCATTATACGTGAAATATTTTCGACTGGATAAAAACACCTTTAATAATTTCTAGCTACACATTACCTTTGCTTCAATGAAACATTCAGACAGAAATACAGAATTTACGTGGGAGACCTTTTCCTATGCCCTTCGACTGAAGAGAAACATAATTGCGACAATAATTTATCCTCGAATTGATGCCCATCAATCCTCTAGAAATAAATAAAATATTATGATGTCAATTGTGTTGTCAATTTGGATAGGTCTCATGGACAAACCAAAAGTAAAATATAACAAAAGTCATTCAATTTTATGAATACGCAATTTCTATTCCTGAATGAGAAAAATATTATACATATATGTAGGATAATTCGTCCTGCTTTCTGGTGTTTGGAGTTTTCCATTCCGAATTTATTTCTAGCTAACAATTTCATCGAGCTCAAACAGGTCTTATATTAAAACTCATATCTTTACCTATCAAGCATTAAATTCCCTGCTCGCAATTGTTCTTAATTTTCTTCATTTAAAATTAAATTGTATAAAAGGTGTGTGGTGCGATCTCCCCCATATACATGCATTATATATTACAGTTAAACCACAGCAACTTTTCTAAGCCACCGCCACCTCCGTCAAGCATCTCGATCGCTACTGCTATAATCATTATATGTACATAGATTCAGTCCTTGAAAGGTAGACAGAAGTAAAGAAGTGATAATTTCCCCATTAATTCTATGCACAGCTGGCAAGGGGAAACGTCTGACTTTATTTCATTCCTCAAGTTCACTTTTCAAGTACCTACTTTTTCTCCCTTGATTTCTATTTCCCGAGATGCTTATAATGGATTGAGGAACTGTCGCAGTAAATGAAGCTGGTGAGATTTATGCTAGGATATAATTGAAATATTGAGAGTATTACTATTGAAATGCAATT
>OZ002743.1:173507297-173538864 GCA_963924295.1 Dioctria rufipes
ATTTATATAGAGATAGAAAGATTCTTAAAGTATACCAACAGTTCTTGGTGTACACCAACAGATAGGCACTTCGGATGGAATCGAGTAACTTTAGAATTAGTTTACGACTACGGAGGAGAGCGAGACCGTAGCTGATAATGGAAAAGCATACTTAGTGGCAAGTTTTCAACTAATTTAACGCCGCTACAAAATTGAAAGTCTTGCTGAAATCAACAAGGACGAGTGAGTAGGTATTGTAAATTGATATTCTTCATTGATATAAAATTCGTAATTATGTTGAAAAATATCTTTTCCAAACATTTTTGCTTAGAAATAAGTATTTTAATATGATGGATATCAATACCAAAATAGGGTGTTCTTGTCTGTCAAATAGGCACACATACTGCTTGCTTATACATATCTGTGATCGGAGCCTATTTATAATTTTTTGTTTTTATATAACTTCATCAGGATGAAAGACAGTTGATTGATTGACGATTCAACGATATATACTACCTTTGATCCTGGTAGACCTTGCACCAATTATGATAGATATTATAGATAGGCCAAGCTATGCTAATCCTCCCTCCACCCCACCCCTCTGGTTAAGTGATCCTTTTAATTACGAAAAATAATACATGAAGATGCGGGTTTAGCCTCTCAATACCTGCCAGTAGAAAACTCTAACAAGCGGTGGATCTTTCGAGGCCTAATCGATTTGGAATCCTAGTTAAAAGTATGCAATTGCTAACCATACGGAGAAGATAAAAGGAACTGTTGTATTTCATATCTTCCACAGAACTGATTGTCTTTAATCAGCGCAGCGATGTTACTAGCCGAAGGCAAGAACACTTAGAAGTAAACTTGCATCTTATGGTACCTTCCTTCTCTTGACTGAAGGGATGAAATTTCCTATGAGAGTAGATATGGAAACATTGGACGTATCGGGGAAGATTGGCAACACTTTTGACGATATTCGTTTGAAATCTTCGCATAATGAATATAGGATGAAACAATCAACAAAAGCGCTACTTCATGCATTGCTTGCGGTAATTGAACAGGGTTTTAATCGAGTGTTATTCAATCTTGGGTTATTCCTGGATAATGAAGAGTCTTTTACAGAGACACCCCGACTTTCATTTGATAAACACTACTCAATCAGAGCGATGGTAGTGAAAGTCTGGCGTTAAGTCATGTATTTTCTTAGGTATGTACTCCAGTGCATACTGGTTTGTTCAAATATCGCACAGCCAAGAAATTCAAATATGAAGCATATGCGGATGATCTTCCACTAAGACTAATTTTAGTTTTATTTTTTATTGTTTGCAGATTGTTGAATTATTTTCTAGTGAAGAACTGATAGTTAATCCGACAAATACAAGAGTATTCTACAGTTAGCTATGAAAAATCTATTAATTTTCGATCCAAGGATGTTTTGACATACTCTGCAGTTATTTGTCATGGAAAGCATCTTTATGTCTACTAAATAGCCCATGCTATGAAGGCAAATGCACATGAATATAAAACTGAGTGCCAACTACTAGCATCTTCACCCAAAGTAATGTAGTTGCAGGTGAGGTATTAAACTGCAAGTGGTACACTGGATGTAAAATTGGATATTAGTGCCTTGAAATTAATGAACCGACGACCAAACATGGTTGTAATTTAGAACACATATTAACAAATTAACAAATATTAAGTTTCACTTGACTTGTCCACTGTTGAGAGTGATCTTTTAGGTGAAGACTGTAACTAACATTTGTAGGAATTCACGCAAGGTAACGTTGAAAGCAGCTCGTCACAGATTATTATGCTGTTTAGTTTGCGGAGGAAGAATTATCTGTTGTGCATGTCAGGCATCATTGGATCTATGGATTTTTTCGGATATTCTTCCTTCAAAGATAACGTGACAAGGGCAGATATTTGATTTTTTATAAGTCTGGCATTGAGTTTCCGTATTCACTAGAGATGCGCACCACTGTCTTCCAGGTGAGGGTTTCGATGTAATAATGGGAGTGAAGGATATCACTATATTGTCACAGACGCAGTCCGCTCCAATGACTGTAAGGGATCGGGATATAACTTATATGTATCCTGGAAGCAGTATAGGTAAGTGTTTGATACTCTTAGTTTTTACAAAACAGTTTCTCACTATGTAAATATTTTATAGGCATCACAGAATTAGGATCAATTTACTCGCATTTTTGGCAGGCTTGACCGACTTAGTAATTGAGTTCCATACATAACAAAAATACATTTTCACCAGAAATGTTAATTGTGCTAAGTGAAAATAAAAGATCTTGATATGTCCATCGGCGGAGGACTGGCAGCCTTTAGGCTTTTATACAGTTAAGCTTAATATCGCGGAAAGCAAGTACAGCACTTATGATAGCGCACAACAGATAGCTTGAAAAGTACTTCCGCTATATCCTGGAAGGCTCGTGTTTCACCCTTTTCACGGACCATACGCCCTTAACTTTCCCACTCAAAAAAGACGCAGAGAAATCCTCTCATAGACAACTGCGGCAGTTATATTTCATCAGTCAGTTCACAAAAGATATTAGGTACATTCCGACTAAAGAAAAAAAATCAGAAAGAACCAGACCATATATACAGCATGACTTGCGCAAGCAAATTTTCAATTCAGTCCAAAATTTATCCGAGTATTCGATCTACTAAAAAAAATTATCAGGGCTAGATATTTTTGGTTCGCTTGTTCGCTATGAAAAAACCACCATTGGGCACGCTCCTGTTCGGTCTGTCAGCAAAGCAAAATCTCTAGACAAATTCATAACAATCTAGGTGCACTTTTACCCTGTTCTGGACATTTTCTGGATATTCAAGTCGATAGTGGTGGTACCTCCTTCTCAAGGCTACAAGTATTACCTCACCGTCACCGATAGGTACATGCGATGGCTTATGGCAATCCCGCTAGTCCATATTGACGCAGATACAGTGGCAGAAGCTCTATACCAGAACTGGATAGCTCGCTTTGGAATACCCAGGAGGATCGCTACCATTTCCTTGGCCAAAAAGAATGTGTCTCCATTAGTGCGGAGTCAGTTGCAACCTCTTTATGAGGGCTCATGCGAGGCCATTAGACGGTATAGCAATTTCTTCACACTTAAAATAAAGAGACGCGAGATTTACACTTCAGTAAATCGCCTTAAACCTTATTTTGGTGAAGTCGATCAGCAAGTAACATCTAACAACAATAACGCTGACCAAAATTCCTACCCGAATAATTCCTACAGACAAACACCATTGAACTCAACACCGAAGTGCTCTTAACTAACATCTGGAAAATCTTTACCAGTAGACACCGATTGACTGCACAATGACATCAATGACCACAATTCTAACACGATTAATTCCTTTAGACCAATGCAATTGGGACCTTCAAATACAGCGGAGTGCTCTTAGTCAATGATTGGAGACTTCTGCCCCCAGTCACGGTTCCACCAGATTAAACACAGGCACCCAGTCGGCGGCGTCTAGCAGTATACAAGACCAAACAGACTGAGACGCTATCATGTCAGCTCCATTATTACTTGCAACATTCCGAAGAATAAGGTTCCTCCACGGCGGATGTAAACACTGTTATACAACAACAAATTATTCGGGCAGGAAGAATCACAAAGCCGCCCGCTAAATATTGCTAAAACTCGAGGGTTTTGCTGCTGGGGGAGTGCTGTGGCGGTATATAAGGCGAAATTTTACCCCACAAGTCCTTAAGGAATTTGTAGGGTTTATTGTGAAAATCAATGAAGCACTTGACGATTTGCGGTGAAAATAGTAGGCCTATGATGTAAGTAACAAAATAGAAAACAATTGTAAAAATGAATAGCAAGTTTGTGGCTACCTTCACATCGAGCTACGTGCACCAACCTTTGCTTAGCAACCTCATTAAGCATTTGTAAGGTTTTGCAAGTTGACGCGAAAAGGGGCACTTGAGAAAATATGGAAAAGGTTATGATTAGGTAGGCCTTGATTTGTGTGAAAAATAATGAAAAACAAATAAAACTTTAGTCTAGTTGTCAAGTCGAATCCGGCAAGACCAAGAAAATAGTCTCGGTTCAATAAGTAATTTTAATTATTAATATTTTGATTATTCCCTTCGTTAATTTTTAATAAGTCCGTCCGAGTATAGATATAATAAGCTTTATCGTCCGTCCGTGTCCTCCCAAATTTGTCATATTTTAAAACCTGGTATTGTAAATAGCAGCCGTAGGTACAAAATAGTTATTGTTATAAGGCTCCCCGAACGAGTCATATTATGTGTTATGACGTTAAAATATATTAAAATAACTTCAACTATTTGGTTTTATCATCGGAGCGTCCTAGTAAATGCATCAAAAAGATTAGAAGAGACGACATCCATCCAGGCGCCTCTGCGCATACATATGGAGTCAAGAGTTCCCCTCACCTGATAGAAGGAACTTGGACCAAGTACATTCAGAGACGTATATCGTCGACAAGGACGTACCGTGTGGAATTGTTTTATAATAAACAATCTTCCAAACAACAACTAATCTAAGAGCTGCCACTTTATGTATTGAACTTCTTGCTGAATTAAGCAAATGCCGTGCAATTTATTACTACACGACTTCTAAAGGGACTTGATTTATGACTATAACGACAGCAATAAGAACACAGCAAACTATCTACTAGATACCTATATTGCAAACCCTGAATAAATATTTCATTTATCTTTTTTTTATCTTTTGAAGTCGATGTTGTCACCATTGGATTTGTTGTGATGCATATCAAACAATTGGAATCAATTTAAACTCTTGCTCTCCTATGTCTGTTACGTTGCGTGGATGGTACTTTCAATCCCCAGTTTAGACATAAGCAGTTCAGCAGAAAGTTGACTTTTAAAATTTCGGCAGTGAAGATTTCTCTTTTAAATGGTGTGGGAAGTTTTACATAAATTCAGTTGTTTTGGGGTTGAACGGAAGAAAGATCTTACGATTTTTTTACATATATACTTTACTGTTTCAATGAAATATAAAGTCAACAAATCTAAAATAATCTTGATATAGACCATCTTTGGTAAGCTCTCTTTTAGGACGAAGTCACAATAGAGGTGAGCAGATTGATTCTGTGGCGACTTGACAGAACCATCGTAAAGGACCTTGTCAAATTCGAAAGACACTTTGTAAATTATGTACGTAGGCCATGATATTAATGTTAAGAACAAATACAACTAACTTCATTATTATCCTATCAACCAGTAACTTAGACAGCCTTAAATGAAATCAAATATAAAAAGTTGTACCACTAATGGCGAGTTTCGCAGCCTGAGTTTAAACCAAATATTTACTTTAAACTCGACGAATGAGTTTCATAGTTTGGTTTAAGCCCCGGTTTAAACTAAAGTTTAAACCGTGCCATACCTCGGTGCATTGTTTGTGTGTACCAAGAAAATAATTTTATCATGGATTTAGATTTAGACATGTCTAGTGATAAAGAAGGCTTTTTTGAGTTAAACTTACAACTCTGTCGACGACTGAGAGTAGTTAGAAATTGGCCAAATCATTTTACTGAGTGGGACAACGTTGATTTTTATGCTAGATTCCGTTTAAGTAAAGAACTTTGCCACTTTCTCTTCGAATCTATTTTTGTCAGTTTTGTTGCGCTCTATTATATATCTTTTTTTATGCACAAGGGAAGGCAATAGCACAACTTAACTTATGATAAAATTTGCGGCCTTTTTGAGTGTTGGCATATTTAAAATTAGCAAATATAACTACATATTTTTTTATTTTTTGCTTTGTGGTCTGTTTACTTTTTCCGATTCACAATTTATTCAGTACTACCAACGTTTCTAAAAGAATGCACTGTGCACTTAAACTACGTTTAAATTTGGAGGATGGTTTAAACTAAATGTTGGTTTACACTCGACAGTGAAACTGGCCATAAATAGAACGAAGATTCCTCTATTAATTAAAATATTAAAATAAAAGAAAAGTCTGAACAATTTATGCTTTTTTTCTCCAAAACATAAAACCTTGTTTTCAGAAATCCTGTATTTGTTTGCCTCTTAACACAGATCTCTACTACAGAAACGACTACTATCGCAACTACTAAAGCTTTCATCAGGCCGACTTGCGCATTCCAGCACTTCTATTGTTATTGCTGCGTACGTCACGTCGGCATATTGTCAACTTGGCTAAGCTTCGCCAGTCAGCTCGCAACCAACCTCCACCTGTGCCCCAACTCCTTAGGTCACGAACCTCAAGCGTAAATCAATTCTTCAGGATCTGGGCTTCCATCCAGGTTTTTAATATGGACAGTCTAGCCTTGCAAATCCAAATCATTCGGAATGCTGAACTGGTGCTTAAGCTTCAGGAGAACTAAGGTTCTGCTTGCACTTGGAAAATAAAACTAGTTCGACGTGCTGAACTGGTCTACAACATTCAAGAGAACTTAAGCTCGATCCAAACACTCACTCAGGATATCGTAGGGACAGTATGGGTATGAAACACAGCTTATTCGACAACCCCAGTCTCACATCAGGTAAACAGTTGCGGACCATTTAATCTGATTATTCACCGGACGTTTGATCGCCTAATACCATGGCATCAGGACACATCGAATTTTGCCTCAGCTCCACTAGTCTTCAATTCCTCTGCGAACAGCAGAAACTCCTGCTGGTACGGTGGACAGCTCCTTCCTTCTATGGAAGACAGTCGATTCCACTATAGCTCGGCTACCATGAATTTGCCCATTCAGAAACAATCGATACAAATAATTCCAATATTATTTTGAAAGGATTACATTTACATTCCAATCTTGTTATGAGCGGAGGGAAGGAAGAAGGTAGAAAAGGCGTAAACGCATAAGTTTTAAGAATATAGCTCTGAGTTTTCAAATTATACCAAATACCATATACTTACGTAGGTATACTTTATTTTATTAGAACAAATTTTATTCTAATTTATACTAAAATACGGAAATTTTGAAAAAGAAAATACATTTCAAGGGGTAAAATTCCAAGAGTTTTGGAAAAAGAAAACTTAGACTAGGGTTACTGATATGCTTCCAAATGAATGCTTCTCTGGAAGAAATCTAAAGAGATTTCGAAGTTATTGCTAAAATTCTATAAAACTGAATGCGAACGTGACTGCCGCATGTTACAACTACGTGGTTCGCAGTATCTTAAAGCAAATCTTTTACTTTTTTAATTCAGTGAAAAATTGTTTGATGGAAAGCGCAGCTGTTTCGACAAACTGTAATTTTCTGTAATTAACAACACTGGTAAATATTTGTGGCCGACAGTGTAGCTTCAGCAATCAATCTGCTTTCTCTCAAGCTTTTTCAAAAAATATTATAATGAAGCTAACAGGAACCGCTTACTCCTGCGTATATGCAACTGAAGCACAAAACTTCCTTTGTGCTTCCACATTATCTCATTAGGTGGAGTTTTAAATCATTATTACCCCGCTGAGACTCTACTAGATTTATTTGATATTCCGACGACCGTGATTCGATAGAAACAGTTTCAAAGTTTGTGGACTTGTCCCTGTCTCCTCCCCCTCCGTGGGTAGTTGAGATAATGGTTGTTTGGTAAATGTTATTCACTGCTAAGTACCAAACACAACACCGACGTTTCAATTCGATTCGATCCAGTGAATACATGAGTACAATTGTTCCGAACGGTTTCGAAGAATTGACTTAGAAATTTTACCAGATTTTGTCTTTCCGCTTAATATCCAGGAAAATTTTCTTTTTTTGCGCATAATTCATGTCTATTTTTATTTCGTCAACAAAAGCCGTTTCATACATTTTTGAGTATAAACAAATACAAATACAGATGATTTTTCTAGATTATGTCAACAGTAAAAGTTGACTTTTGCTCAACTTCTCCGTTTAGATTCGATCCATTTCATAGGAGAAAAGTATCCCTAACAACTTGAATTTTGTAACTTTTCAAATTTTATGACTTTATGGTGCAGGGAAGGTAATATGAGAAAAATATCAAGAGGTGGGAGAAGAACTGAGTTTTCCAATTAAATCACGTGCCGTAGCCCGGGGAAAATGAAGTACTTTACTCAGGGAATTTATGAAAATAGCCAACGTTCCTTTTTTTTCTTATTGTATTATTTCGAATTGTATTCATTCCTGGAAAATGTCATGGGAACGCGATTTAACGCCCATTAGTATTTTAAGTGGAAAATGTTTGTGCACGGACGAGTTATTAACTAATTTCCGACACCTGACCTGAGAAGTGTTTTCCGGGATTTAATTTTTGGTCAGGAAATATATTTTTCAGGTGTTACGTGATAAGAGTCAGCAGATTTTTTTTTCTTCTTTCCCATCGTCCTTTCTCACTAAAGTATGTGCCAATAATGCTGACTATTCACTTTCTCATCAAGGTATAATGAAAAAGGAAAGGATTTGATGAGTTTGGTTGGTATGTAGTACGTGTGATATGGAAATTGTACTGCTCTGCTTGTTCTTTGTAATATTTGGTTTATCAACGGATTGTACAATTTTATTGAATAAATAATTGCTATTGGCGCATATTAAAAGCATATTTATCAAATTTTAGAAGTTAAAATAGGTCTATCAATTATTATCTAAGGCACTGTAAATGTTTAGGAAAGTACATTGTGCAACTTTTCTCTTATTCTTAAGGTCGCCAATAATTGTCTGTCATAATCTGAACGTAGCACACTTTTCAAAAAGTTGTAGATGCGTCCGAGGCTTCCCAAGTAACAACTGGATGAAGACAAACTGTTTCACATTCAAATAAAAAGGACATTAGAATAATATATGAAGCTACCTTTTGGAGAGAGAGAGAGTAACCAAAGACCAATGTAGCCAAAGTATACGTCTATACTGGGAAGACAGCACTTTGCAAATAATCGCAGCGTAAAAGGGACATTCTCAAATGGAATGAGTGAGCAAAGCAGCGAATCATACATAAATGAAAATTTAAGAAAGGGAGCCCGGAAAGCCAAATTTCGAATCACTAGGGAACTAATGCACTCTGGACGCGAAGAACATAACTCCATCAATTTGAGCTTTTTCTTCTGATGGTCAAAATTAATGGTTATTTGTCGCCTTTATTTTATGCGAAAAGAGAAACTTATTTCAGAACGAATCAGTTCCGTATTGATTCGAACTGAAAGGATTCGTCTTATAGACAGGACCGGATTAACTATTAAGAAAACTAAGCAGCACGTACTCAGGGCATCAAGAGAAAAGCGGCACCAATGAAATGGAAATTGAAAAAATTTAAGTAATTTTTTAAACAAAAAATTCCATGAACAGCTACATATTTTAGTACCCGTTTGGCTAACCAGATATACTTTAAGATTATGTTTTATTTATGATTTCTTTTCCTAATTTAATAAACAAACTACAAAATATTATATGAAACGATTGGAATTAATAAACTTGTAAAAAGCAGCATGTATACGTGATAAGATTTTGCTGAAATTATACACGTCTTTTCTTCATATGTTTAATTTTTTGCTTCCGATAGCAAACGTAGCTGTCAAATTTTTGTCACATGAAAAGCTTAACAAAATTTACTCGAGAAGTATCCGGTAAGTTTTCATGTGCTGTGCCCTCTTCTGCATAAAGGTTTTTACTTGATTTTACGCAAATTATTTTGCTCAAGTTACCAGACAGACCTATTATGTCGGAGCAAAATGGGCAATAATTGTTCCCCACTAGGATTTTTATATTTGAGCGAACGAATGTGGCGGGGTCCAGTCCACAGTATGATCGCTTTATATTTCTCATTGGCTCCACGCAACTAACAGAGCTGTGATTGGTTCCACCAAACTATTCTTCAAAACGTTTTGATCAATTATACAAATATTCTTTTATATTTATATTCTGTCTTTCAGTTTTATTTTACTAGAATTTTAGCTGAGTTTGTTTTTATTATTTTATGCATTAAAATCAATTTCCTTTCAACGGAAAATCTTTTTTACTAGGGCGAACATATTTGTTTTGGTTCTTGGCAACTTTATGGCTATCCTAGAGTGTTTTTGTTTTTGCTTCGGTGTTAGCCCTCAAGTCCATTTTGTCTTCGATTTGCCAGAGTCATGGAACTCGTGACTCTCGAAGCTGTCACTTTCTGTTTTTGTTTGTTCCTTGGGTTAACCCCGGGTTAGACCTAGCTGCTCCTGCTCTTGAATAGGAGCACCGCTGTTCTTGTTTTAAAATGTCAAAGAAACAAGAAGAGGTTAGGAAAAAGTTTGTGATTGGTTCTTTTGACATTTATTGCTTCTTTTGCCCAAAAACAAGAATCTGGCACTTTGGAGCTAACAGCTTTTTGACATGGCTCTGACATGTCCCCGGATGACCCAGGGGTCACGTTCCGGAAGCAAAAACAAAAACCCTCCTAGTACCACGTCAACGAAAAGCCGTCATTAAAGGCTTTAACACAATTGCAAAAACAGATTGGCCGACTGGTGACGAACTGCCATGAATGGCGGTGAGTGACAATTATGAAAAAGAAGTTTTTGCAGCTCCCAGGTTTTATATAATCTTGCAGGGGATATTTTTATAAATATCGCGGAGATTCTTTTGTATTTTCTGCAGTTATCAACTAAAAATACAGAAATTAACTAAATTTTTAAATGCAAAATGTCAAAACTTTCGAATTTGTATTTAAGAGCCTCGAAATATCCAAAATCAAGTCTTTTTTATCCACTGGCCTAAACTACTCGTCTTGTAAGTTGTAAATTAATTTGTGCCTTCACACAAATTTTCCGTAACATCAATGTTGTTGCATTTTTGATATTGGCGCCGTGTCCTACATCATCAAAATGAGAAAAATAAATGCAAAAGCAATCTCATTCGTTTGATTTTGTTGGCAGTACTGGAGCGATCGACGACGATCAAATTAGAAATTGATCAATCCCGATGGCTAGTTCGTCGGCCTGTGCCCGTCCGCCGTCGTAATTTGAGCATCCGCAGAGGACTTTGTGCTTTTAAATCTTTGACAGCGAACTTTTCTGGTCGTTTGCCTACGGCAATCGCAAATGTGTTTAAGGCTTAATGCGAATACCGACAATATTGAGAGTGCCTTTCCAAATGTTGATATTGGATACAACATATTCTTATAATTAACGATAACCAATTGTTCAGCTGAACGGTCATTTTATCAGTTTAAGTCACTGACATATATATAAATGGACTGCTTGATCTCCTGTTTCATGTGGCACCAATTTTGATTTCAGAAAGTATGCTCTCACTGTCAATTCTACCAACTGTCGTAAATTGGCGCTACATTTAAATTATTTGCGATTTTACTTATATGCATGTCCGTGGGATTTACCGAATTTACCATAAAAGTATTTGGGACTATTTGTATCGTTACATTTTAATTATGAGTCGAAGAAAGTGTTTTCATCAAGGAGTTTTACAAGCAATTTCTCATTCCTGATCGTTTACAGTTCAGTGGGAAAGTATGCTCTCACGGAAAGAGACAGGAATATGAAAGTGGTGCCATTTGATTTCATGCATTTTTGGTTCAACAAGCAGTCCATTTATATACATGTCAGTAGTTTAAGTATATAAATAATCTCAACAGAACAATTATGCAACAAGGCAGGCTTGATGCTTTAACTCATCTAAGTATAGAAGCAGATGTTTTACGGAAAATTACTTTTAAGGAAGTTATCAAAGATTTTGTCACTATAAAAAGTAGGAGAAAACTTTTGTTTAAATAAATAAATGGGACGTTTAAAAATGTAAACATTATATTCCGATTTAAGTGCTAGATTTGTTTAGGAAAACAAAACTTTAGTTTACGGTTTATATTTGTTAATATTTTCAATATTGAAAAATTTTCAATACGGGTCCAACAAAAGTATTTCAGGGCTTGGGGTCCCTAAGGACTTTAATCCGGCCCTGGTCTTAGAAAAGACTAATACTGCGAAGCACAAAATGTCTTTAGCAAAATAGTCAATGCGTAAGTTATGCACCACTATTATCGTCAAAACAAAGGTCTCCATGCTAATTATTATCCCAGCTCACCTAATATTTCTTTTTACACACCTATAAGGTATATTAAAGTTTTGAATGCTTTTTACCACAACTATTAATTGGACGCATTCTAATGTACAACATCGTGGAAGGGATAGTGTAGAGTTCTCTCCGTATCATAATAATCAGAAATAATATTCATTCTATACAGGGTGGTTCATAATTGGTGCACCTAGCTGAAGGGTTTGATAGCTGAGTTGGAGACAAACACCATGTATACAAATTTTTCTAACCCTAAAATAAAGCCAACAATTTTGCAAAATATTTTAACTCCGTATAGAAAATCTCTGCTCAAACATATATTTACCAGACCCCTACGAGGCAGTTTTAGATTAATCATTGCTATAATTTCCACGTCTTCCACATCTTCCAAAAATATCATCTTTGATACAGACCAGACTCTCTAATTTCCAACTTGGCGGTATAGCGAAACTTTTGAGCAAATCTTGTACCAACACACACCATACAAACCCATAGATGACATGGAAACCCATCAAAGAAGAGATGGTATAAAATTGGTAATTTAATTTGAAGACAATGCTTTACATATTTCACTCATTATTCAAACAAAGATGTGACTCAAATCTCAATGGAATAAAACACACGAGATGCGACGGCATGTATTCCTGATGCTAAAGAGTGAATTTTATTCGATCTGGAAAAAAGTTAAATTTTCAAACTGATAAATTTATTAATTCTCAAGCTGCCAGCTAGCTTCTGCTTCGACCTATATCAAAGTGTGGAAAGGGCAATTTGCCAAACTAGTCCTGCAGAAGCGAATAAGATTTTCTTAATGTTTTGTGCTGAAACAACTCCTTTAGGATATCTTATTTCAATGGAGTTTTGACAATGAATTTTAATAACAATTAACTCAAATTATCAAAATAACAATGTTCAAAACTAGTCATCTCTTCCAATCCTGCTACAAAAATTCAGGAAAAATCGAAAATGCACATAGGTACGTACAATTATTTTACCCGCAAATTGTATAATTTAATTTAATTTTTGCTTCAAAACAACTGAAGGTAAGTACGTACTTGACTAGTAATGGCAAGTTTATCCTTAGGCAAGTTTGTCCTTATCTTAGTCTCGACTACCATGCCATTAACATGTTGCACTATAATAGCGCCCATAATTGCAGTTGGCATAACGCTTTTTAACCGCACCCTACAAAACTATAAGAACGTGCCTAATCGAGACACGCCTTGAAACTTTACGCATAAATTTCGAAAAGCTTCCAATGCAATTCCCTCCTTTCCTATACGCTATACAAAAACTTTTTACTGAGTGACCTAGAGCAAAAACTGCTGGAGAATTGCCAATGTGAGTGACGCTTAGGACGCCATAGGAGTTATAAATATGCATGAAATATGTTAACATGATTTGTAGTAGTTTTATCACATGAACAAATTAAAATAACATGAATTAACATTGTTTGCATAACTTAAGGCATAAATGCGAAACAGGTAGATGCTGAACTACTTATAAGCGTATTATATATGCGGGATCAAAAGCCTTTCCATTAGAAGTAGAGTTAAGCAGAGGAATTGGTATAGTTGATGTTGGCTTGAATTGGTAGCCGCACAAAAGTATATATGCGGAGTATCGAAGGTTTATGGTTGATATAAGCAGCGATGCTCTCCTACCGGAAAACACGGTTTGATATTCTAAATACGGTATAAATTTAAAATTAAGCAAAATGCTAACACCTAGCAAGCGATTCCTCAAATTACAGAACAATTGCACTTATTTAGTTTCTTTCGAATGTTTTTGAAAAACTAATCAACACCGAATTGATGTAATATTTAGAAATTAATCACCTTATTAGCGATCGTCAATACGGTTTTCGTGCTGGCCGCACTGGAGATTTAGTAATATTCCTTACCGAGCTTTGGAATCAATGTCTCCATAATTTTGGTGAATATGAGATCATTGTATTAGATATCTCGAGGACCTTCGATCTAGTCTGGTATCCTGCTCTTTTAGCTTGACTTCAGGCAATAGGTCTAAATCCCCTTTTCATAAAATGGATTGAAGGTTTTTTCCTTCTCGAAAATCAATTCAAGTTATACTCTACGGAGTTACTTCTGATCATTTTAAAATCGGTGAGCCGCAAACTTCCGTGCACCACACGAGCCGTAACACGAGCTCAACCTCACACACTTGAAATCAAATTCGGGCGTGCCGTCAACATTTCATATGCAGAACAGTACGAATGAGGAACAGTCTTCCATCCTCTGCCCCCCCCCCACCCCCACCGGTTTTGAAGCACAACCATTCAAGCGTAATGCGTGCCGTCAACAACTTGTTTGAACCCAAAAATCCTCAATTCCCTACCCCTTCTCCCTTTCCGCCAAGGCTGTGATACGGCATCATAGATTATTCCCTGAGCTATTGCAACATCTTAAAAAAAACAAAAACAAAAACACGTCAGAGTTTTAACAGTATCTCGTAGAATCATTCTGACTGTTCTCAAAGTAGCTTTGATCTTCTCCTCCTTTAGCGAAAAAAAAACATTATACTTGGAAGCATTTTAACTAAATTAAGCGAAATCTCAACACATCAAAAACAGGCAATCAAAACAAGCAAACCCATGACCCAGCTAATCACCTGGGCAAAGATTTTTACAAATAGTGATCTATTACATTATAAGCTGTGTGTATGGCATTACGCAAACTAGAGTTCGTACAAAATCTGCGAAAATTCCAACCAATTTCAATATTATAAAAAAAACATAAATACAGGGTGTCCCAGAAATCAACGTCAAGCCGGAATCGGGCAATAGACCAAGTCGTAACAGTTATCAGAAAAATATGAAAAAAAATCTTGGTAATGCACTTTTCAAATTATAAGGATTCAAAAATAAATCTTAAAAACTGACACACTGTGATTATCTTTCAAGTCCTGTGACTGCAGATATGAACTTTACGTCAGTTTTTTTTTTCTGTAATGTAAATTACAGTTAAAAGATAAAACATAACTGCCTCAGTTTCAAATAAAAAGTTAGATTTTTGCCCAACATTACATTCAAAAGAATTACATTACCCAACTTTAACCGACTGTACTGTAAAAAAAATGTACTACACTATTTTGGCAAGTAACATTAAAAGGTGGCGCGTTCAATAAGGATTCCAAGGATTTCTCAAGCTAAAATATCAAAATTTGATAAAAGTATCAATTTATGAAAATCTCATAGATATCCGAGAAATAATACAGTTATTTAAGCATTGATCCAGTTTAACACAAAATATTTCCCTCTTAAAATATTTACGGGCATACGGGCGCATTGAGAAAACATCACTTGCTATAGTGAACATCTCGTTTTCTTCCTCCAAGTATGCCTTTAACACTAACGAAATTTCCTCAGAATTGAGGAGGAAGGCAATTGCTGGAACATTTCCTCAAAACCATTTATCGCCTTATGTAAATTAATTTAGCTGAAGTATTTCGTCCATTTTCAAGCGCTTCTATGCAAAGGAAGATTTTCTATGTCACACGGGATAATTTCGCTTGTAAAGTTAAATTGAACTTTTGACAAAAATTTGACTCTGAAATGAACATTTTTATTCAGATTATTCAAAAGGGGGAAAAAAAGTTTAAGAGAAATTTTTGTGAGTGAAACATAATAAAATAAAGAAAATCGTTTTATGTTTATCGGAGAAAAGACGGGTCTTAAATGGTTTTAGTGACGTATAAATAGGTATTTTTCAATTGAGGAGCAAGAGAAAATCCAACGAAAATCACCTGCTTCACAAAGCAAGAAAAACTAGTAAGTAAAAGAGTTTTAGTGAAAAATATAAATCGAAAACAAAAAAACAAAACATTATTAACCGCACTTGTTTTCTTCATAGAATTCTCCTTCTTCCCCATTTTATTATTTAATTTTCTAAATACTTCCAAACAATCTGAACTGTGGAATACTACCAATGTAGTCTCTGTTAACCTATGGTGATTGTACTACAGTGGAAATCTATGAATTTTCTCAATCATCGTAAGATATTCAAGTAATCTAATATTTGTGCTTCAGCTGGACATAACTTTATTACAGAAATGACCCCAAATTGAAGCAAAATTCTGGGTCGGATATTTTCCAAGCTCACGTCAAGATACGTTCTATTAATGGGAAAGTATCTTTTGAATTGTGGTATAAAAAAAAACAAGCTATTGTCGAGAACTGAATCAAATTATTCGCAACTCTTAAATTATTCATGAATTCGAAAATAATAGTACACTTAATCTGTAGGTATATAGGTACTCGTTTACTGAGTACTAAATCACAGAAATATTATAATATAAACGAAAAAGCAGATAAACTCACTCGGTTAAGAGTAAACTCGGATAATTTCCCTCACTGCAAATGGAATTATATTGGTGTTACTGTAGAGAAAATATAATAAAGGCATGTACAGTTACAATTACGTTATAAATTTGATCATCACCAATTAGAAAATTCTTACTATTCCTGCTCATGAACCAAAAATAAAGTATGAAGTCCCAATATCTTTACTCTAGACAGACTTTCTTTATAAGTTTTTAATTAAATGGAATCAAATATGCACAGCGTCATACAAATGCAAGTGCATGATGGGACCATTGCAACATTTTAGTTTAATTTCAAATGGAGCAAATTTTAGTCCATACTAGTGAAATTGCAGTAAAAGTGCCACATACCATCATTAAAATGAACTGAATTTATTGGAAAGTGGATAAATTTTCCAATAAATTCAGTAGTAACAGCAATCAGCGGATTGCGAATGAAATCGCTCTGCAGCTTATCTTCTCTTTTTTTGGACCTTTAAAAAAAAGTCTTCTGTCTAAATTCTTTGCAACTTACAGCAAATACTCGGACATTTTCTTGATAGTGTTTAATTAAATTATACAACAATGCCAGCATATTTAAGGCAGAAACACATCCAAGTAAGCCTGAGGACTGGTCTCTCAGGCTTCCTCATAGCTCGCCTAAAGGCTTGACTCAGAGAATTAAAAACAAAATGATACCACCGGGCTCGGTGCTGACACTGTAATTTGGATAGTATTAGCTACATTTCATTTATATTCTGGCCAGAAATAATTTATTATCGGTTTTCAAAAATGTTAATTATAAATTTCAAATACCTCGTTTGACAGAACAAATTTAAGAAAAAAAAAAAGAAATGTGTTGACAGAATTAGGCCTGAGAGAGAAATTTTCCAACATTGATCAAAGTACGCCTTTCTGCTGGCTTGGTTTTGAGTTGCATCATTTAAAAACCTGGGTTGGAAATTTTTGACATGGATGTGTTTCTGCCATTACTCATAATGAGGAACTGTCAAGTGTCATTCAATAACATTTCAATTAATTTTCGTCCACACACTTGTTCTATTCTTTCAGGCGTATAATGGAAGTCAGCTCGATGTAAAAGCGGTAGGTTAATTTAAATTCGGGCTCCACATGGCTTAAGAGACCACAAACTCTATATGACCAGGAAATAAATTAAAGGAGGGATTTGCACAACTATATAAGTTTAACGTTATCGACTCTGCGTATGCCCTATCGTGCTACTCTATTTGTATCTAATTACCTATATTATTAACTCTCTTGTTTTCTATTTTCATTTATTTATCTCTTTCTATTTTTGGCTCTCTCTCTCTCTCTCTCTCTCTCTCTCTCTCTCCCCCCCTTTCATTCTGTCTACCTTTGTCACTCATACTTATCTCTGTCTTTATTTTTATTGTTTGCATGATAAGAAAGGATCATCATCATTAAGTCTTTCTTCATTTATCTCGCCCTCTGCCCCCCTCTCCTTA
The DNA here is from genome assembly GCA_963924295.1 of Dioctria rufipes. Lineage (NCBI taxonomy): Eukaryota > Metazoa > Arthropoda > Insecta > Diptera > Asilidae > Dioctria > Dioctria rufipes. The sequence goes on from OZ002743.1 coordinate 173,525,078, forward strand.
TCAATCCCTCTCTCTCTATATTTTGTCTATCTTTCTCCCTCCAGAAGTTTGCACGAGAAGAAACAGTTATATTAAACCAATAAGTCAGTCCCCAATGGACTGCGACTGTGCTTACCGGTTCGTAGCGTTTGTTGTCTTATGAGAAATGATCGCATCTTCAGGAGGATGGAGCTATCAGAGTGCTCGACATTTAGCATAACTCGAGTTGGTTAATAATAATAATATATTTATATATCCTTTTAAACGACATTACAAGATTGAAAATTTTTACATTGGTATCTATTGAACAGACGGGCAAATCAAAATTTCCAATTAGGATATAAATCTTAACTAAAATAAAGACTGATTTCAAAATCAAAATCAAAGTGAAATTAGTATTAAAAAAATTAAAACTGACGAAAAGTAAGATCATAATTAACATAATAATTAAAATCAAAACTACAATTAACAAATTAAAATTGAAAGCAAAATCAAAAATTTAAAAACTAGATCAAAATTAAAAGTGAATGAAGGGAAGAGAAAAAATCAAATGTGTATGCGTCGCAGCCCAAAAGAACGCTATTCTGTGAACCCAACAAGAGGCCGTCTGGATGTTACAAATGATTTCTCCCCGCTGGATGTTTGGAATTACTTAGTTTACCCGGGGATTACACGAAATACTACAGGTTGCATGCAACTTTCACTGTCATACCTCTTGCACGTGCGCTCCCTTTTTCCATGCTGGCAGCTCAGCTTTCAGCGAACTTGCATGATAAAAATTATGGCAGCTGAGGTGGTAGTAATTTGGCATTATACATTTATACCGGAAAAATTAAATTTTCTAGGATCATGTGCATTACAGCATTTAGCAACACCTTCCTCTTCTTTTTCCTTCTGCTTTTCCGATTCTACTACTTTCTTTTTTGCTCAAATTTCCGACATATACAAGACTTTAGGTCTGAATGAAATTTTTTAAATGAACTTGCATGCAAGATGAAGCGAACGGCACTCTACTGTCAACTTTAAAAAGGCGTTGCAAGGGAGACTTTTATGCAAATGGTACTATCTCGGGTGTTCTCCTTGATATACGGGTCAGTATGCTGCTTCTGGCGCACAAAATCTGTAGATAGGGTGATTTTTCATTCCTGTTCCCAACCACCAAACTAGCAACAAGTTTTCGTGCGACAGAGGCAGCATACTGACCCATCTTAACTGGGTCAATATAGGTATTAAAAACGTACATCTTCTGGTAGACTTCAGAGGCCGCACCAATTAGCTGGATGTAGAAGTTCGGCAATTGTAACGAGATCTCCCCGGCGGCAAGTCAAAATCTTGATCAAATCACTGACAGTTGCGGAACTGGAAGCAATATTCCAATAGTACTTTCCTACTACACCCCACCCAGTAATTAATTTATGTTAACTGAATTTCCTCCTCGTCCTACATCTCCTTCCGCTATCATTTACTGAATAGAAACGTGAGGTAAGTGAATATTATTACTTAGTAAAATCCATTGAAATATATGCTGTATAACAACAAACAACAAATATATGACCAAACACGAAATAAAATATCATTTTCAGAGAGCCCTATATTTAGATTGCGCTCATGGATACCATATTTCTGTACATTTTTTATGACTTCATTATACGTGAAAGATTTTCGGTTGGATAAAAATATATTTAATAATTTCTAGCTGCACATTATCTTTGCTTCAATGAAACATTCAGACAGAAATACAGAATTTACGTGGGAGACCTTTACCTATGCTCTTCGACTGAAGAGAAACATAATTGCGACAATAATTTATCCTCGAATTGATGCTCATCAATCCTCTAGAAATAAATAAAATATTATGATGTCAATTGTGTTGTCAATTTGGATAGGTCTCATGGAGAAACCAAAAGTAGAATATAACAAAAGTCATTCAATTTTATGAACACACAATTTCTATTCCTGAATGAGAGAAATATTATTCATATATGTAGGATAATTCTTCCTGCTTTCTGGTATTCTTGTTTGGAGTTTTCCATTCAATATTTATTTCTAGCTAACAATTCCATCGAGCTCAAACAGGTATTATATTAACATTCATATTGCTACCTATCAAGCACTAAAGTCCCTGCTCGTTAAACCACGTGACTGTGTTGCTGCATTAAAACGTATAGGTACTCCCCATTCATGGTAACACAATATCGCAATGAATCACAAATTACGCAATAAATGTTCTTAATTTTCTTTATTTAAAACTAAATTGTCTGAAGGGGTTGTGGTGCAACTTCCTCCATATATATTATATATTATAGTTAAACCACAGCACCTTTTCTAAGCCATCGCTACCTCCATCGGGCATCTCGATCGCTACTGCTATACTATAATCATTATATGTACGTAGATTCAGTCCTTGAAAAGTAGACAGAAGTAAAGAAGTGATAATTCCCCCATTAATTATATGCACAGCTGGCAAGTAGAAGCGTCTCACTTTATTCCATTCCTCAAGTTCACTTGTCAAGTACCTACTTTTTCTCCATTGATTTCTATTTCCCGAGGTGCTTATAATGGATTGAGGAACTGTCGCAGTAAATGAAGCAGGTGAGATTTATACTAGGATATAATTGAAATATTGAAAGTATTACTATTGAAATGCAATTCAGGGAGAGAATCGTGGATAGAAACGGGAGTTGTTTCCATGAGAATCGAAAAAAGCCGAATTATGTGTATTTAAAATGATTTCTAAAACTTCGAAGTAGGTTATAAGTGAGGATTGCTACCTGTGTGGTAGAATTGGATTTGAATAAGGCAGACAACAAATATTTATTTTGAGTCATATTTTCAAGTTAACCATAAACTCATAATATAAATATCGAATTCTGGCAATAAGGAAACCAGATCTATATAAATAACTATCGATGTTAGGCCGCTGAACAATGATAGAAACTGCGCCACTGCAAACACACTAACACTTTGTACTCTGGATACATATTCTATGCAATTTTTCATTGGACTGTTGGCTTATTAATGTGGGTATGCGTTCTTGAGTGGAATACCAAATGCAGAACAGTTGAAAATTTCCTAAAAAATATCGGAAAGACACATTGTGGTTAAAAGTTTTACAAAAAGGAATGTAAATTACATAAATAAAGTGAAATTGAATATTACATAACTGTAGTGTAAAATTCAATAAAGAAATGAATTTTACAAATAAATATGTAAAATGCAATAGGCAGTACATTCAATTGGCAAAATTACAAATTTTTTCGTTGAAAATTATTTTACTGATATTTTGTAATTTACTTAAATTTTGGAGAAAATTACACAACTTTCATGCACGTACATAGCGGTTATCTAAAATATTACGTTATTATAGTAAAAATTTTACATAAAGTTTATTTGCATTTTTTACCGTGTAGTGTTAAATTTTGTACGATGGTACGGAACCCATCGTGCGTGAGTCCGACTCGAAATGGCCGGTTTTTTACTTTTTAATTTACAGTTTGATATAGGTTATTCTATAGGAAGTCAATTGTATTTCAATCTATCCATTACAAAATACCTTTCCTTTTTTTTGCTGAAGGTTATGTAATTGTGAGGTAAAAAAGCAAAAAAAAAATTTTTTGTTTAATGAAGTCTCTTTGCTTCTTTTTACGACAATCACGAGAGTCATATCTAATTAGAACTAATTGAAGTAGCCAAAAAAAAAAACGGCGTTTTATAAGTATCTTTTCCACTTCACTGTAGTCACAAGCTTCAGCCTTTAATTTACATATTTTTTCGGGACTTCAAAACACGCTATAATCAGAGAATGATTTTTTAATGACGAGTATAACTAATCAACCTGATCCAAACACGAATTTTGTTAAGCAAGTTGCACTTAAATCACCGATAGTACCACTATCTCCATGATATTTTAAATTCTATTCAATCATGTATTAGCTACGATCTGAATGGTGCGACAATTTCTCCCAAAACAATTATAAATAAACCTGAAGATACCTATTCTTATTCTAAATTAAAGCCACTCATGCAACATCACGAAAAGGAAGAAAACGAGAAAATTTCGTGCCTGAAGAGGAACAGTATGATTTGCTTTATTTAGATTTTGTCTCTCTATAAGTGATTTTATCGTTTTAAAATTTCCTACTTTGAAAATAATGGTTTTCGAAGATATGCCAAGTATCGTTGAGGAGATGAGACCGGAATGGTTACGCCTCCTATCAGGTAAAACTATTTGAAGCAGATCTGCGGTTGTTAGAAGGTTTGTTTAAAGCGGAAAACTTGAACTGCTGCTTGACGCAGGAATCTACTGTCTTGGAAGGCCTGCTTAAAGCAGGGAACTGGACATTGAAAAAAGCTTATCCGGGAACAATTTAACAAAAATATCGGTTCATCAGTTACGTGGTCTTCTCGGGAATTATTCTTTATTAAATCTCATTTTTTTTTATATTTTGCATACAGTCAAAAACCTACCTAGCTTAGCCTTTCTACGTTCAGCAAATTGTTACTAGATGCGAATTTACTAGGTTTGCAAAGTGGTTGGTAAATTGTTTGAAAATGCACGAACCGGCACATACGCGCCGCCACATGTTTACTATTTGTAAAGTAATTTCAGAATTTCAGCTACCAGCCATACGGGAAAATTGTCTATGAGTAATTTTTAACTTTTTTCTCCAGCTACTCAAAGGCGCTCATTTTTGTATGCCTTAATCAACAGAACTATCAAAATATTTCCATGCAACAGAAACGTGTAGTGATTAGCTTTAACTAAAATTTTATTAAGAAAGATCTGAGTTTAAATTAGACCACCTTTAAGAAGCAAGCTCAGAATTAGCGGTAGATGTTTTTTCCGCAAAAACGAAATTTTGGACATTAGGGCAACTTACATATTATGATCATCAGTCTCTCTTCGAAAAGAAAAATTCGGTTAAAGAACGAGTCGGGCTCAGGCAGCGTACCAGAACTTTATCAACGAATACTCGATCAACCGAATTCAAGTATATTTAAATCTTGCGGAAAGAAGCTGAATAATGCTCAATCAGACTAACACAAGAGTAATTTTATAGGAGTTGGTCTTTTTAGTAGAGTTGTCTCATAAGTTAGCTCGAAAACATTTACTTTTCTCAGAAACTATGAGACTCATGAAAAAAAGGGGAGCTTTCCAGTTAACCTTGACTTGTGGCGACACTTTCATTTCGGACTATACAACCGATAGTGCACAAAAACTGCTATAATCGCTATAATTAATTTCTGAACAAAAAAAAATGCTTTTAAAAAAGTGAGAAAAAAAAACAAAAATGTAAAGTTGCTAATGTTTTGGTTTTGAACTATATGAATATTACCTCTATGTATTATTCCAGAAGCAACATGTTTTAGGTCTACACAAGTCGACTGACAACCTGGTACCGAAAAGGCCAAGCCCATTAGTAGTATCAGTAACAGCTACTATCTTTACTGCCACCAAGTCAACACTAGATGGACTTGATTCACGGACTTCAACCTTTATGTTGAGATCGTACCAGTTTAGGCCGACATATGGACTGACTGGGCTTAAGGAAACTATCTAATCTTAGATCACTTACTGGTATCAAACAATCTTGTTGAATCCGATTCACTGATTGATTTTTGCATGCAACCCTTTTTCTCTGTCAAGCAATACGTCCGCCTTCATAGATCAGTTTTCACATCAAGTCATTTCATTTGGCCAGCTGGTAGTAATTTGCACGATTTGCTCCTATAAGCTTTCGCAACCTCCAAAACTTCATGCCATCAGCTCCGTCTGACATGCACGTATTTCCAAACCGTCACAGTTTCTGCTCCAGGCAGACCTGATAATCACAAAGGGCAACTTCATCGTATTGAGGACACGGTCATTATAGACGCATCTCCGCAATATACTTGGCTTTTCCCTAAAAAATCTCAATGCCTAACATTGATAATATCACAATTTTAGGTGTAGAAAAAAAAGGGGTATTTTTCGCAGAGTTTAGTTTTACCTTTATAACCAAACTAACTCAACAAAAATTTTGAATAATTTTTTGGAATCCATGAAAGTAGCTCTCTCAAACGATACCCCACACGATATAAAAAAAAAAACAATATTTCAATATTTTTTTTTAGGAGGCCTAACCCACCCTGTTACAAATAAAAAAAAAATATTTCATAATCTTCAAGTATCGAGATATGTGCGTGTCATAAAGACCTAACATTCTATCAAATTTGAAATTCCTACGTTACGTCGTTTTCGAGAAAAACGTCTGTAAGACAGACAAAGGACGCAAGAGCGATCTTATAAGGGTTCGGTTTTTTCCGTTTGTTGTACGAAACCGTAAACATACTTCCATTTTGACTATACCTTATAGTTTACAGCTGTTAGACATATACTTTGAAGCTATGGTGTATTAGTGAAGGCACCTGTTTCATTGTTTTGGAAATATCTTCTGAGGATTTTAGTATTACGCTTGCATTCTGATTTGGAAATAATGTACCCCCTACTATAATTTTCAATGTTTTATGAAAACGAGCAGAGAAAAATCGGAAGAAATCTAGTTCAAATTTTTTCCAACATTAACATCTTCTTTTCCATCAGTAAATGGACAAATTTTAAACAGAATTTATACATCTTTTTCATGTCATTTATTTCCCTCATTGCAGCCATACATTTATTCTTCAATTTAATGCTCTTTTATACTTCAATGTTCTTTCCTACATTAATATAGTAGGTAGGTATAAAATAATGTTCCCTATTCTTTTAATGGCATATAATATGTACACGTAATACGCAGTACCTATATTACATCATCTCCTCCTTTAATATTCCGAACAGAAAAAGTCGAATATTCTTGTTGAGAGTGGTTGCTACATTACATATATGGTATTACCTGCAGAAGGCTTGCTATATAGCAAAGTCACTGCGCTGAGACACCAGACTTTCGAGGTACCAATTTCCGCTGGGATAAATTTTCGGTTATTTCACTACTTCAATTTCTATACTCTTTCAATTTAATTCATTTTCCAGATTGCAGAATAAATCGACTCAGAAGGAACTTTATCAGCGACAAAATTGAAATGGCATTTCTTGGTATTAATGGCCGGAAATTATGCACATTTTCTCGGGAAATAACGTTCATTTTTAATCATTGTCAGGCATTCTGATTCTGGTAATGGAAACCTTTTTGTAAAGCAGAGATTTTAATTCATTAAAACATGTAAAGCTACGAGACTTTGGATGTACAAAATGTAGGTATACCTTGGGGGAAATTTTGAATTTTCCGATTTTATGAATCAGAGATTTTCATGGAATTTTCTGTATAGTTAAATTTTTTATATAGCCTTCCTCTGTCTGTTATAGTCAAATAATGTGATTGATTTTTATCCCAATTTCTCATGTTCAATCGACTTCAAACCTTGCATACTCATGTGTTTTTGTGGACAATACAATATATTCCATTAAATTTAAGTTGAGATTTACCTCTACTTCCGCTGTTCGTCAGTTCTACTTATCTTTTTTGGATGTTTATATTGTCAGAAAACTCTACCGAAAAGATGTGGAGCAATAGAAGAGCCTTAGTGAGTGAAGTTCACAAAATAATTTGTTGAGTTCATTTTTTCTCCCCTCCCCGAATACAAAAAAAAATATACTGTGTTAGAAATTTTCAGGAATATGGCTGTATGATTCCATGGGTGGATGAATTACAAAAAGAAAAATTATTTTGTTTCGGTCTACCTTAGATTTCGCATTCAATTTACGTGTATTATTCAACAAAAGAAGAACAAAATTAGCGATTAAAAGCAATAAACAACGAAAAATTTTTAAGCATTACGCGATCCACCATTTTTTTTCTTACCAATGTGTTTTTACATTTAACTGTCCGGTCGAGAATTAATACCCGTTTAAAAAACTTACGTAAACATCCGATTGGGTATTAATACCCATTTAGAATCAGAGAGTGATGATGAAGATGTAATATATTTTCACAATTGGTCAAGTATTGATGCTGCAGAGCTCTCTGGGTTACTCGGGAGTGAGAGTTGTGCCAAATTTATCAAATAATATTAACTAATACACGAAAAAGGAAAGGTATACTTCCGTCTATAGTAAAACATGTGTTGGCAACAGAGCGGTGCGGTTAAGCCAGATATTTTTCTTGCAATTGCTTAATAACCGTGTCATAAAACCGGCGACAGATTAGCAGGATCTGCTGCCTGATGATCGGAGCAATTCTATGCATCCCTTAGGTGGCAATCAGTTCTTAATGTATATTCACAAGTCTGAGACGAAGATAATTAACTAGTGCCTGATAAATCAGTAGTGTGAATTTAAGTTATTGACTCCATATTGAGAGTTTTCCAGGCACACCTCGAGGAGATTCCGATAATGCCTAATGCCTATGCCTTCGTGTGGGATATCCCATCTTATCTCTGAAGATCCTGCCTCGATATTCCTTTATTGTATGTCATGTGAGTATTCCCCATACCATCCTGTATAAGTATTGACGTTTGCGCGAAATATCTCGTCTCAGTACTTTCCTTGGTACGCCGTGTGAGAAATCTCCGTACCATCTGTCCTAGAAAGTCCCCAGTTGAGGTTAGTGTGAGACATCTCGCCTCAACATTGTTCATGTACGCCATGAAAGAAATGCCCATACGATCCACAATTTCCTTGGGTATTTAAGTGAATTAATTTAAATTAAAATCCAGCCACTGGTACACCGTGTGAGGCAACCCCGTGCTATCCACCTTTTTCCCAATTATTTGAAACAGAAAAATTTAAATTAGAGTAAAACCGCCAGGTGAGAATTCCCTGTACCTCCTCAAAATAGTTAGTTTGCGTAAAATATCTCGCCTCCACCGAATTTTCCTCTAGTATGTCACCCATCTTTATCCCAGACTCTACAGGTAAGTTGTGCAAAGTTTCCCCTTACTATTCCATAGTATCCGAATAACACAATGAATGGAATAGCTAATTAGATCTAGTTTAGTGTATTATTCTGAGACTTAGGATTTCAAATATTAAATAAAGAATTATTATTGGTAACTGAAAGAGTTTCATCTTAAGGAACCCTGGTTCGACGAGCTATCTACAGTCATCCCACCGAAACTCCGTTACAAAGTGAATGAAAACCAATGAATCAATTAAGTCCTCAGAATTAGAAGAGCAAATAAAAAAAAAAGAATTTTGAAAACTGCAGCTGACGTTATGAAATAAATTTTCGCAAGCCACAAAACAATAAAAATGATGGATCACTCGCCTCTTCCTACATTTCATTATATATACTAATTACCAAATCTAAAAATCCATACACTATTAGCGCAGAATTAATTCTACCAGCTCTTAGTAAGGTTCCAAGTACGTGTCCAGCAAAATCAGTAGTATCTAAAGTAATGAGTAAATTCCATTCTCATAGAAATACAGTATAACGGCGATTTCATAAAATGGTCAAGATCATACTCAAATATTACCAGGACTACCTAAACGGAAGTTATCCATTCAAATTCATAAGAGCCTGCGTAAGTGTGGAATTATTATATTCTTTCGTAATCCGCTTATGTCCGAACTAACTGAACCTTCTCCTTGTACATATTTACCAAATACAAGACTGAATATTTTTATTCGCCTCACAATTTGTCTTATAATGGTTAAGGTAACCAGTAGGATCTACAAATTTAATTTAATATTCATATTTCGTATTTTTTTTTTTTTCATTCTCTTCATTCTTAACACTCTAAAGATGAATCGTAAGTGGGACTCACTTGAACGACTAACGATCCTGCAACGAAAACAAGCACAAGACTTATTTAAATTAATTTCGCAGCATTCACGCAAATATTTTTAAATTCGTATAAATTCTACCTCATTATCCTCGTTCAAGAGTTTTTATTTTATACACAACAAACGTAAAATATGACATTAATTCCACGCGTACAGATTTGCTCTATAAATCCACATTCCAATCTCATTAAGAAAAAATAAATAAAAATTCAACAATTCCGCCTACGGCAAAAGCTGTTGCTACGCTATACTCCTTTGTGATACTGCTACTGAACTTATCATTTCCTTTGACTCACTTTTACTCTCTGAGGGATGAGTATTTATATGAACGATCTTAAAAATTATTCTACTTCTCCTTTTACAAGTAATGGGACGCATATATTCTATTTTCGTTACTGGAATGTCAAACTTTCAATTTCCGCTTGCTTGCCCTGGAAAAAAGGAATTAACATGGGAATTGAGTTGTATTGCTGGAGTATGCACAAGCTTAAAGCATCTACACCGATAGCATTGGCAATGAAGACAAGACACTAAAGCTGAGCGCTGGAATATGCACAGAAAAAATTATATATAAAAAATAAACTACTCTGAAAGAAGTAGGTCGGAGCCTTGGTTGGCAAAGGACGGAAAGAAGTAGTGCAGAAGTTTGTGAAAAATGCATGATAATAATATTTCCAGAATGACTCAGTAGGAGATCATATAATTTAGGAGAGAACAGGTATTATTTTTATATAATTTAAATAGTTGAGTTTATAGGGTGAGGGTTGAATTTGTATGTATAATATTAAAGACCGATGATTACAAAGGTAAAAGTAGTAGATATCCAAGTATCTAGTCAATTAATAATTCTTTCCATAGTTGGTCTCTAATACATAGGTCTCTAATAACACGGGTTGTGTGATGAAATAACAAATTAGAAACATTTTTTAGCTTTTGCTATATACCGGAGAATCCAAAAAAGTTCCTTCTTGAACAAATAAAAAAAAACATAACATGGTCCTCGAAATGTGTAGAAATTTTTGAAACTTCATATTAACCAGTTTGATCTATTTTATTTTCAAACAAAATCAATCTACATTTTAATGTGAGTCTAATCGTGCACAGCATTTTAAAGAAGCCTGTAAAAATTTTAATCTCAAAAAACTAAAATAAATTAAAAATTTCCAAAATCACGATGACATGATATGATATGATTCAAATTCTAAATTCTCTGGAGTGAAAGAAAATAGATTTCACATACTTTCAAAGTTTTCATAAATCCCAAAGGAAATATCTCTTTCAAAATTTAACTTTGTGAAAATTTCATAAACACATCTTGTTATAGTTTTGAATCAATTTGTCGAGAATTCTTCAAGCTTTTGAATACAATCTACCATTGCAAACTTAATTATGAAAACTGAAATGGAATTTGCATATCCCCTGCATCCATCCTTACGAAATGTGAAAGGTTTTATGAAACTTTTGTCTATTTCAGCATAAAAGTTTATCCCAAGCTTATCCGCTAGTATACAACTAAATAAGGAAGATTATAAAAATCGATTTTACTTTGATTGTAACGAACGATCTCAAAATATTTTTTGATTTACTTTAACTTATTCCGACCGTGGCGGAATGAAAAAAAAAAAATTAGAAAAAGAAAGTTTATATTTGCGAAACTGGGGTATTATAAGTAAACAGGCGAATATTATGTGCAACTGACATATCCTTGCAAAATACATACTACCCAAAGTAAATTTCAGAGACACTATTTCAATGTATTGGGATGGATCTTGAACTTAAGCATCTTACGAATGAACTATGAACTGCAATTAAAGACCAAGCAGTTGAAGAAAAGTATTTTCCAAAATAGCATAATCTTCTCATGAAAATCTCCACTCGAAGAAATTAGAGTAATATTACACAGTATAATTGCAAAATTATAAAAATTGTAAACTAAAACTATTATGCTTTTGCTTGATTAATCTTGAAATGTTGGATACATTTTACAAACATCACAGGGAAACACACGAATATGCAAGATGGACGAAACTCATCGCTCACCTCAAATAGTGAGTGTGCTTAATCATTGTGTTCGCGCAACATTTGAGCGGTCACGCAACGCTCGAAATTTGATCGGACTGACTGCTCGAGCGGACTCACTGCTGGAACGAGCTCTCTGTTCGAATTCTACTTAATTCTTCTGAATTCTTCATACCGACAGGTTTTTAGGGCGCTAGTGAAACCTGTGCTGCAAACCATTTATTGTTGACTCGCACACCTTAGTTCGCAAATTACTTGATTGAAAGTCGACGTGACTGTTTTGGCAATATTAAGAAACAACGCTGAAAACAAAAGTATATATGTTGGCACTCATGAACTGCACTGTACAATATACACAATGGTCAAGTCGAAAATTTGCCAAATTTAACTAATTTACAAAAAATACTGCAACCGGGAAGACAGTAGAAGAAAAGTAAGGGATCGAGCGATGATAAAAATAGTAACGAGCTATCAAGATTAAGAGAATGACCGACTAATCGAGAAGAGCTGCGTAAATCCCCGATTTTCAATTTGATCGAGATATTTCTAAAAAATTAATATGTAAAAGGAGGATATGGTTTTATCAGAACTTCGGCGAAGAGCATAGATTTTTAGATTGCTGCCAAATCATAGAGGAAAAAATAAATGGTCTACATCAACGTCACAACAAGGAGGACAAGCAGGCTCAGGTAACGAAAAATAATGACGCAAGACGCGATTTGTATTGCGGTAAAATAATGTCACTGTAATTAAAGTTGTACAATCAGTGGAAAAAGTTCTGAATAAATGATGGTTGGTTGTTAAAAAAGTTGTGTTTTTATTTTCTTATTGTATACAAATCAGATAATGGCAATTGTAATGGTAATGATTATCTGAACTAAACACTTATTTTCTGCTGTAGAATTTAAAAATAATTCAGAAACTATGTTTCGTCATATGCATATATGAGCACACCCAAATCCTTTGTTAAGGTCGGCTTTCATGACAATTATTATCGAAAGTTTCCATTACAATAGCTAATAGTACAAACGAGTAATTGGCATTATCATTGCCATTATCAATACAGTAACCGTAATTAAAAAAATTGTAATGGTGATGGCAATTATAATGACCATGAAAATTTTACATGCATGCATATATAGTATATATAGCAGTGGCTCGATGGAAAGATTATCCATAGGAAAACGTTAGTTTTCAAAGTAAATGTCGCCTTAATGATAATTTTGAAAGGAACGTTATGTTACTGAATTGCAAAAATATACAGTAAAATGCTGATTTTATTAACAAATATAAGTGGTTTTTCCAAAAATTCAATTATAACATTTTTATTTGAAGAAGTATAGTTACACATAATCTTGAAATGTAGAAGAAAATTAATAAAAGCAAAATTAACATATTTAGTGAGTTTTTTGTGAACTTTTCTTATTTGATTGAAATTTCACGCTAATCACATAAGATTTCACTTATGTCAGTTAAGACATAATTTGAGTCCACCCAACTGAAATGGTGGGTCCTCTCAAGCAGAGAGTCCGTTGAAGACTTGGGTTTCCTCAACTAGTGAGCCCGGTCAAATTTCAAGCATTGAACAACCGCTCAAATGTTGAGCGAACGCAATCATTGATGGAGAATAGGAGAATTTTAAGAACTTTTATTTATAACAATTCTAAATAATATTATAAATACAAGAGGAAAAACAAAAAATTAATAAATCAAATTAATTAAATTAATTAATTATTCTACTTAATAATTATGCATTCAAATATACCTAAAACAGATTACTCGTCGTTATACTATTTATTTAGTGAAAAAGTAGTACAATATACGCTAATAAAAATTCACACTTGTCTAGCTTACGACTTCCAGTAATTTGTGGTGCATTCCCATACTCCGTAGTCACGGTACACTTACCCCCATACAGTATAATGTACATACATGTCACACATCAAGGAAACTTATTAAAATTATAAAAGTGATTTTTACTAAAAAAATTTAAAAGTGCTCCTTTTGCTTGAAAAAAAAAAAA